>JAKIJQ010000306.1:0-10000 GCA_023373905.1 Rhizoglyphus robini | reverse complement strand
CGTCTTCTTGGAGTAGTCCTCACGTTGAGCATTGCGTTGAGACTTGTTATAGTAGCGCAATTGCCAGGCCAACAGGTTGTATCCACGAAAAGGAATAATCTTGTCGGGCGTATTCCAACCAATACTTGGTTCCCGACCAAAATACTGAACAAAAAAGTACTCTTCCGAATCTAATAAACACAATGAAAATGAGATAATCAAATACTACAACCTTTGGATAAGCTCAATTCATGTCCGAAAGGACATCTATGCACTTTCTCCGATCGAAATCCAACGGGAACCCGAGAATTTGAATCGATTTTGGAACGGTTAAAATATTCCAAAGTTGAACATACTAATCTGATGTACTTTTGCCCGTAGAAGCGAATGGTCAAAACCCCAAGTCTCTACGACAAACCGTTGAAGAGATATCAATGTTGGAACACTTAGGAAAAATGACTCATTTTGGATCGACTCAGATGATGTCGGAGAAGTCATCTACAACCTTTGTCCGACCGAAATCCAACGGTAACCAGAGAATTTGGATCGATTTTGGAACGGTGCGGTTATTCCAAAGTTGAACATACTAATCTGATGTTTTTTTGCCCGCAAAGCGAATGGTCAAAACCCCAAGTCTCTACGACAAACCGTTGAAGAGATATCAATGTTGGAACACTTTGGAAAAATGACTCATTTTGGATCGACTCAGATGGTGTCGGAGAAGACATATACAACATTTGCACAGATGAAATCTAGAGAAATAGCCGAGAATTGGCCGTTTTGACTTACTAGTTAGGTTCGATACAATCGATAGTGTCGCTTATCACTGCGGCGGTAGGTGAAGATAGTAGAAAGATGATGCATTATTATGCGCTAAGACTGATAAAACAAATTCGATACCATCGATAGTGTCGCTTATCACAGCGGTCACCGCAGTGCGGTGGTAGGTGCAAAGTAGAAAGTGAATGTTATGACTGACAATTTCGATTTCTAAAAAGCTTTCTATTTCTCTAAGTCGACTATTGCGTGATCGCCCCACGATTCTATTTGACATCTAGAGCCCAAATGGAACCTGCAATCTATACTTGACAGATAGGGGACAAAGTAGAACTAGAGATTTCTATTTGACACCAAGAACCCACACTAAAGTGACAATATCTACTAGACATAACAAGACAAATCTAAAGTAGAAATTCCAACTTACCTTGACAAACCCGATGGAAAACTCCTTTTGCAGGATCGGCAGCAATCATACCCGGCCAGTACGGAGATTCACCATCTTGAGACCACACGAGATCTCCAATTTCGAACTCACCATCGGAGATTTCAGTGATCTTGGTGCGATAGATTCGCTTGATGGGCTCGTCCTTCATGTAGATTTTGGAATCGTCATGATTGTAGTGGAGTTCTTTGGTGGTGAGCCGGACTGGGCGCTTCGGTGGCACGAACGCGCTGATTTCGATAGTTGGATTCGGGTAGGTGGAGTTAGGGGATACCTTGAAGCGCTTGGTAGGTGGTGCCATGGTTCCAGGATCGAAAGAATCGCGAAAATCGGACGAAAACTTGAGTAGAAATCGATGATGAAATCAGCTTGCAGCAAGTAGAAGTAGAACACAACCGTTCACAAGCGAGAGAAGAGAGAGAATGAGCTCGAATCTAAGATGGCCGTTGCGTCTCCCTCCCCTGCCTAAGTGCAAATAGCCTTCACGCTCCCTCCCATGGCAACAAGAATCTGCTGCACAATAGCCGATCTAGTAGAACTGCGGTAATACAAATAGCCGAAACGGCGGGAAATGCTCCGATTTCGACCGGACAAAGTGCATCGATGACATCTCGGACCCGAACCGAGTCGATCCAAAATGGGTCATTTTTGGAAACTGTTCCAACAACGATATCTCCGCAACGGTAGGTCGTAGAGACTCGGGGTTTTCACCGTTGGATTCGTTGACCAAAACTGCATCAGACTAGAATGTTCGAATTTGTCCATCGAAATTCGAATTCCAGGAAATTTCGAAAAAGCTGAGTTTTGCGATTACCTCGGTGAAAAGTTCAAATCCTATGTAGTCGAGTGCCCTGAATCCGAATATGATGTTCAACTTGGTCTACCGATCCAAATTCGATCCAAAATGGCACTTTAAAGTTTACCTTTTTCAAATGCGCATCGTATGTATGTATCGTATGTATTAGTGTCTAGAAGTTGACTGTGATGACCAATTCCTTTCAGATTTCGATCGGGTAATGTGAATGGCTGTCATATCGAACCCTAACTGAGTCCATCCAAGATGGGTCATTTCCAGAAACTGTCCCAACATCGATATCTCCGCAACGATAAGTCGTAGAGACTCGGGGTTTTGACCATTGGATTCGTTGACCAAAACTGCATCAGACTAGGATGTTCGACTTTGTCCATCGAAATTCGAATTCCAGGAAATTTCGAAAAAGCTGAGTTTTGCGATTACCTCGATCAAAAGTTCAAATCCTATGTAGTCGAGTACCCTGAATTCGAATATGATGTTAGATTTTGTCAAAACATCTCCTATGTATGTGTAAAAATCGTTCCAAAGTCTCAAATAGCTCGGGTGAATAAGTCATTTCACAAGCATTGTAGTGCGCTGCCAATTGTTCTTCTATATTTATCAATGGCATCAATCATGGTGTAACCAGAACCACAAGGAGTATACACAATGTGTATCTATTCTTGATGTCCGTAAAGCTGTTTACGACTGTGTCAAACTGCTGTTGAACTATCCCACAAACAAAGTCAACATTGTTGAGCCAACAAGACGGGCTTTGTGCTGCATGACACATCCAAATAGAGACTGAGGTAAATACTCTTAAGAAGAGTGCACTACACCATCATCGACTCAATCCAGTGGGCCTCAACCCCCAACGGGCATGAGATCTACTTGGTGTGGCTTCCATTATCGTTACCATCGCCACCAAACACGGCGCCTTTCCTGAACCTCTACTCCAAACAACGACAATCGCCAATCACGGTGGCACCATTTAACGTGATGTGTGCCACAGTGTTCAACAATCAAATGTGAGAACCACGGGTTGGACAATCAACTTCCAGCAAGGGCGGTAACCTTGTTGTTGTTCACTTCAAGTGTCAGGCTATTCGAGTAGTAGACAGCTTTGGTGCCTCGTACAACATGATGATTGTGCATCATGACCAGAGTTTTGGTCTAGTAGGACAGTGACACTCTGGTTCACTAATGTGTGCAACGTTCGTTGACACACTAATAATGCCAATAACACTGCACCTGTCCACACAACACGACATTTTGTGGGTGGTGGTTGTGGTGGTGATGATGTGTGTGCCTGTGGCGGCAATCGGATTGGCTCACTCAACAGATTGAGTAACTATTAGCCTGTCTGCATAATCAATGAGCTCATCAATGAATGAGTGAACCATGGTGATGGTGGCGGTGGTGTGTGCCTTGTTGCCTCATCAATATCTGTGATCGTAACATTACATCCCAACTGTCACCAAAGTGATCGTTGTCGGACAATCAATCTGCTTATCATTCCACCAACTTATCTCGTAACCATCCATTGCACAGTCGGTCACTCTCGTAATGAACATTCTGTTTGCTTGACCTCTGGTACAATGTCGAGTACATGAGCGTCGATGTCAGCAGCAGCAGCTGCAGCATCAACAGCGCGCCGATTGAGTTTATAGGCATATGACATTGCACTTCACATGCAGCACATGTGTCAAACTGACCACAGCAAAACGAGCGATCAACCGAATGAGAATTGCGCCCTGATGACCAACACTACAGACAAATCATAACGCCCGATAAGCCAGTGAACACAGTTCATTGAACAGGCTTGCACTCGGCACGATATTACTGCAAAGTTCGGTTTATGTGTGTGAATGTGTATGACTTTGGACTTCGTCATCACTGATGGCACCATTGTCTGGCCCGTTATTCGTGTACAAACATCGTGTGTACATCGGTCAAGTAACTCCACGGTGCCAAAGTGAAGACTGACTGTAGAAATCAACCGCACTCGCAGACGTTGAAATAGAACTCATCAACGTACTCAGAAAAGAGGCCTGTGGGCAGTATCACACACCTTTGGTGTCATTCATCAATAACGTTACTCAGTGGAGTGACGTTTAGAATTATTTTGGGGGTAGTACAGCCCACTGAAATAAAGCGTGTCACTGAAGACGCACACAACGACCACTACACGCCGACACGAATCAAACAGTTTGGCCTTTCACATCCACTGATTGATTGTGATCGACTAATTGAGAAGTGAGTAATTAATGTCATTAGTGGTGAGTGTGTTTGTAGTTGTCACCAGTGTGTATGAATAGACCTTTTGTCATTGTGAGTGAGCGGGCCACAGCAGCAGCAACAGTCACCGATCACAGTCAAACGAGCATATAAACAGACGTGTACTCGCTCTCTTCTCTCATTGTCGTTTTGGACTTCGCACCGAGCAGACCTCTCCTCTCCCCTCAACTTTACCTCCCGCTCTCACATCTCCTCTCACCCGACTTTGTCTGTACGCTCTCTCCCTTGGTATACCATCTAGACCTGTCCACGATGGCTTCTACTTCCAAGGCTGCCGACGAAATGCTGACCATCAGCCGTTACCTTGCACCCGAGCGGCCTCTTCAACTCAAGACTAAGCAAATCCACTTCAACCTGGACGATGAAGACTGCTTTCTTAAGGACTACCCAGTTGAGCGAGTCATGCTGGTCCGAGACATTCAAGTGTCCGATAACAAGTACGAGGTTGGTGAGCTGGTGTGGGCTCAAATTGGAACTCATCCTTATTGGCCCGCTATGATTTCGCCTGATCCCTACAAAGCCGAGTTTCACAAGTTCGAGTGGAGTAAGTACTATACTTTATGTTTATATTATATCTGAGTTCTATTCTACTCATTTCAGACTCGACCAAAACGGCCTACAAGAATACGTACCACGTGCAGTACTTTGTTACCACTGCCAGTGTGGGTTGGGCTGACGAAGGCCAGATTATTCCTTTCCGTGGCTATGATCAGGTGATGGACCAGCTTCGCGCTATAGGCCGACGAGACGAACGTGGACAGAAGCTGAAGGCGCTGATTGGCAAGTTCAAGGTGGAGGAGAAGGACATGTGGAGTGAGTGGAACAGTGCCATCGCCGAGGCAGAAGCAGCTCTCAAGTTGGACATTAAGGAACGCATTCAGGTGGTGACTAACGAGTACATCGACGACACTCCGCCACGGGATGCACCTCGTGTGCCGCATCAAGTTCTATTTCGTAAAGTCAGAGCTGCTGCAGCTGTTGAGGAAGCCGAGCCTCCTCAGCCTCAGAAACGGCAACGGTTGACCGCTCCGCCACCACAACCCCGCCCACAGGACACTCGCAAGCCAGAAGAGGTGGCCGAGATGAATCGCTGGATGAACCCACAGTTCGATCCAACCGAAGACTAACCGAACATGTGTCCTACTACTTGATGAACGAGCAACTTCAATTCACTGTTCATCATTATATTTACTCTATTATGTTATGCTCTATTATTAGTAGCTATTTCGAATCTACATTTTCCTTTATTATGCTGACACACTATTATCCTATTGTTCACATACTCACAGTCACACACACCAACAGATACATTTTGTGTACTACTCGATCTGTGTTCTAGCCCACTCACACAGACATATACATTCATATATACTCTGAACACATATTCTATCATATATTTTGATTATAATTTCGACATGTGGCTTCTCGCCCTCTCTTTAGTACAATACCCTAACATGCGACATTCTCGTCGGCATCAGATAAGCGACCACACCTTTATTACACTATTACTGTATCACTTACTTTACAATGTGTGTGTGTGTGTCAATAAAACATTATTAGTACTAGTTTGAGTGTTTGTTGGTTTAGAGTTGGTGACCAGACTAGAAAGGTCATTGACATCATCGACACCAATGATGATGTATGTTTCGTAGCATTGTGCAAATGGTTCGTTGCTATGTGTTCGTTGTACTAGAGTAGATGCAAATCACGGTCACAGTAGTGATGTGAGCAAGTGAGGCGGCCGCGTTGGTCTACTTACGGAATAGATCGAGTGACCGGCAGTGATCGGTTCAGGCCAATAAAGTCACTGGCCTGTGTGTGAGTGTATGTGTGAGTGCCGGTTTGATGGCACTAGTTGGGCATAGCGTTTGACAAAATGGTGAACTCGATCATTAACTCGGATACGAGTTGGTGTTCTGTTTGAGGGCCACTTTGTGTGTGATGGTGGTGGTGGTGGTGGTGGTGGTGGTGGTGACAGAGGAGTGTGAGCCCTCAGAGTATTCGGTCAATAGTCACTTGTCGAACTCTCATAATGAATCGAACTGAACCATAAGACACAAACGGACAACTGAGTGCACATCACTGTCGGTCAGCTCATGCAGTCATATATCCAAACACAGACAGACACACACACACACACCCCAACATCAGTACTGGTCTGGTAAAGCCTTCTGACACAGGAAAGCCGTTTGACAGTTCGGCACTCAGTTTCCATAGATTTTGCCACCTATTATGTTCGTTCCACTAAACGGAGTGAGTCAATTGACCATCTATTGACTGTCTCAGGCGAGTCAAGAAAGCTCACCATTGTGCCGCTGACTAAATGTATCCACGGTTACTTACTTACTCTCTCTCTCTCCCTCGCCCTCTCTCTCTCTCTCTCCCCCTCTCTCTCTCTCTCTACAGTTAATGCACTTGCACTATCATTGTTTGGACCAAAACTTGAGTGCAACTCAGCTGTAACTTGACCTCTGTGCAAAGTCTCAAGTTGATTACGGAGGCATCGAGGTGAGGGCCAAGAACAGCTGTGTTTAGATGACTTCTAAGAAGCGTGTGTTTGTGTGCGTCTGTGTGTGCACTGGACACAAATGACTGAGTATTCTCAAGACTATCTACAGGTTACTCACTTTGTCCCTGTCCCAGTTGTACAGTCTAGTGTTATCAGTCTAGGTACGGCGTTGTCTGTAGAAATAGTAGGAAATAATTGACACATAAGGTAAATGGTTTATTGTCTAGATGTACGTTAACATACTCGGCAAGAGCAGTACAACACCAAGCGGTGTTGTACCTTTGTGATACATGTGATCTGTTGTGATTGTGGATGCCAGTTTTATGTGCGTGATGTGAATGATACAGTAAGTGTGTAGTAAGTCAGTCAGCCACATACATTGGATGGGGCTTACTAGTAAAAGGGAAATACGAGAAAATATGTGTGTGTGTGTGTGTGTGTGTGTGTGTGTGTGTGTGTGTGTGTGTGCGTGTGTGTGTGTGTGTGTGTGTGTGTGTGTGTGTGTGCTGCACTTCTCCACCTTAGCCCGAGTCCTTAGGGTGCATTGCAGTTGCCGTTGGATTCTGCGACGAGTCACTGCACTGTACTTTCGGTCAATGTGCATCTTTGTTGGCAATGGTCCAACCGTAGTGCACATTACCACCATATTCACTACTTGTGTCATTCGAGTGCATAACTGTTGGATCCTGCTTTATCAAACATTACTTTGGGAACCTCACTTAAATTTCCCCTGTGGACTTGTATGCAATCTGGTGGTGGTGGTCAATGCCCGTTGCACTTTTCCACTTTGTACTCACTTGATCTATTCGGTTACATTGCCTTTAGAAGTATACCCTTTCTGTTTATGAACCTTGACACTGCGACAACATCTGCCACTCAATCAGTGTGCCATCTTTGTGGTTGTGGCCAGAGCGTCGTGCATCTCCCCCACTTTGCCCACAAAAGTCACCTCACTGTCATTTGCAAGGCTCGATCGATGTTGTTTTCGCAACTTTGTCCACACCTCAATAATGGTGGCACACAACATTACTTTCTAAGTCCTTATTGCACGACTAGAGACAGTGGCGCCGCTCAGTGCTTGAGAATGAAACTTAACTCTAATCAGTACTGACTGTCACTAGTCGAACTCGTAACAGGGCGTGTAAGCGCGCGCGTATGTGCGCCCGTGTGTGCCACAAAGGCAACTACCGCTGAGTACTCACAGTCTGTTCGTCACTCTCCATGACCGATGAGTCGAGTTTAGTTTGCCTCGCACTGTACTTTACATACTTTCTGTTCGTCACATCACTTCAGTTCAGTAGTTGTCGTTGTGTGCTCGAGACCACCTCTCTCATCAAGTCTTGTCTTCTCTTCTCGCTCGTTCGCCCTCTCTCCCTCTTCTCTTCGTACTTCGCCGTTTTGCCCGATTCAAGATGTGGCTTCACCATGCTTCAGCTTTCTCTACCCGAACTGGTGTCACCTATTTTGTCCGATTCGCCGGTACAGTTCCGATCAAGTGCTCTATGAAAGAGCTCGATTTTCCCACTCGATGCCTGGTGGCACAGCACTGTATCGCCCAAGTCAGTCATCAAGCCAGCCATAGTAGCCATATTCCACCGGTCAGTCAAGTGCCAAGCGCTGTTCGCAAGCTGTGTGACGGTCCCGTTGGTCTAGATGAACACTCGGGCGTGGACTTGATCGTGTCCATCAAACTGGACCAAATCACCTTTACTTTGGCCTCGTCTGCAAAAGTTGTTCGTCAACACTCCATGGCGAACATTTCTTTTACGTTCACTGACGAAGACCAGGCGAGATATGCGGCGCTCGTAGTGAAGGAACCTGTGCAGGAACGATTTTGCCTGGTGCTCGACTGTGGCACACCTGAGCGGGCTCGATGCATCACCACCACACTGGGCCAGGCATTCCACTTGCGCTATCAACAGGCCCAACGCTCTCAGCAAGAGAGCACATCGGCAAACTCGAGTACTGTAGACACAAGTGAAGACAGGTCCGACATTAGCATGCCGAGCTCTACTCAGCACTCAACATCGAATTGCTCGACTACTGATGCATCTTTCGTTTACAACGATGGTTCGGCTACGTTCGATGTATCGGCAGAGATCACACACGAACAGGTGGATTTGGAATCGTTAGTCAGCCAAGCTAGTCTGACTCTATCGGATGTCTCTACCAGTGCTTCATCGTCCACCGATACCAATGACTCGGCTGTTTCACCAATTCGTCATCTGACTCGTTCTGTTGCCTACAGTAACCTGACCACTCCACTGGCGGACAACGCTCCCAAGATTGAACTGGAGCAGCAGCCCTGGTTCCACGGACCACTCTCTCGATTCGGTACGTCCTTGTTGGTGATACAAGACGGAGAATTTCTGGTGCGAGCTTCCCAGGCCAAACGGGGACAATTTGTGCTGTCGGGTATGGCAAATGGTGATCTTCACCACATTCTACTGGTGGACAAGGATGGTTTGGTTCGCAAGTACGATGGCACCATCTTCGAGTCAATCGTCGACTTGATCGAGCATCACCTGTCCACACAGGAACCGGTCATCTCATTCGATGGAGTGGTTCTCCACTTGAAGGATCCAGTCGTATCCAAACTTGAATCCTCCTACTGAATGTTCTGGACTTTCTTTTACTTAATTATACTTTTATTATTTAACACATACACTTACAAAGCTCATTCATGTTATTATCTCAATTGAGCCATTTCTCACATCTTTATCTGTATCAACGCTTTTTTACAATATCGCCTTGGCTTTTATTACACAACTTTGATACTCAACTACTTTGATGTTCAATGTCATTGAGACTTTATTAATAAACTGTATACTCAACACTATATATTTCTCTTTACGCTAAAGTATATTCGAACTCGTGTATGATCAAAACGCGAACAACTTTGGCATAGGGGGCACCAATGAGTGGACCAACCATAGCCGAGGCCACTGCTCTATTTGATGATCGTGATGGAAGGTCCAGTCGCTGCTGACGTGATTGGTCAACTGTTTGTTTGGGCGTTTGGTCTATTGGAGTGGTCACCACTAAACGAACGTGGGAAATGGTCACCCATACCACCAACATCACCCTGAGCAGCCAATGTATATCGCCGATGACATTTGCACTCTAAATCACTTAGTGTTTGTATATTTGGGCCTTTTGTCGGTGAACGCCAGAGGCCGAGTAGTGAGTGCTCTTCACT
>JAKIJQ010000305.1:0-145023 GCA_023373905.1 Rhizoglyphus robini | reverse complement strand
TGCACAGCTGAGTTGTGTGTTGTTGTCTGTGTCTGTTCACTTGTCATTTCTATTTGTTCACCACGTCTGATTCTACTTTTTCTTGCTTTCCCGAACCCAACATTACTCGTTCTCATCTACTCAAAATGGATCGTCACGCATCTGAAGACAACCATCAGACCAATTCTCAATCACATCACGAGTTATTAGAAGTAATCGCTCAACTCAAGCACCGTGAACGAGTGCTGATTGGTGAAAATGACCAATTACGAGGACAACTGGTGGAGATGGAAGAAGAGGCTCACAAGAAATATGATGATTTGATGGTGCAGTATTATAACATGAAACGAGAATGTGAAGATGACGGACTGGACAAGCAAGGTATGTCTGTGAGGTGGTTTGTATTTGACTTATTTATATTTGTTGCTATTTGCACAGGCACATCAAACAATCAGGTGACGGTCAAAACTGAATGGGATGATGAAGAGGTGAAGCAAGAAATCAAGGTGGAAATAAAAGAGGAAGAGGATCATGACATTTTCATCAAACAGGAATATGTGTCTGCATACATCAAAACCGAATCTGATGATGTGAAGGTAGAAATAAAAGAAGAAATCAAGGAGGAAGATGATCACTCCGACGATTGTGGACATGACCTAAGTTTGGTGAAGAAAGAATTGGTGAGTGATGATGATGACAACTCGATGCCACTCAACGATCCAGTCAATCCTGATGAAGTGGTGCAGGCCAATTTATCTGAGCCAAAGGACATTGTATCACGTGATCAAGTCAACAGGCCAATGCAGTCTGTGTTTGAGCTGTCTCCATCAGCCAACTGCCAAATGCAACTGACCAACAGCTCACAGATTGAACAAAGTGTTGACCAACAAGTGGACAAAGCTGATCACGAGCCTAACGAGCCAGCCAATCACGGCCACAACCAATGGCCAACTACGAAACAGTCACAAAGTCGCACACGAAAACGCACAGCCAAGTGTCCATGAATGGTCCCATGACCAACTCGAAGCGAACTCGAGTGGAGACAGACTTGCACCGACCAGAGACCGTCCAGGAAGTGAGTACTGCAGTGGCACTTGACCAGATCTCACGGCAAGTGGACGTGCAAAATGGAGGAGGAGGAGGTTTGGGACAAATTGAAGACGATGACGATGAAACCGAGTTGGGTGAAGAAGATCAAGGCGGGCGTTACAAGATTGAGATTGTCAAGTTGAAGTGCACCGAGGATGGCTGTGAGGATGAGGTTGCAAGCAGAGACGAGTTGCACGATCACTTGCGAGCTAAACATCGAATATCCCCGTATCGATGTTTGGCTGAAGGATGCAGCGAACGGTTTGAGCAATGGTGAGTGTGGTGTGGTGGTGTTGAGTTGATCTAATTGATTTGCTTTATAGGGGTGAACTAGGTCCACATGTTCAACACAACCATTCGAACATCTCCACCTGGCCATGTCTTCACTGCACCAAGACATTCAATACTCACACTCTTTTGTTTAATCATCTATACTACTATCACTTCGAAGGTCAATTCAAGTGTGGTTATGATGGTTGTCACTATGATCGAGTGGCCAAACTTCGATTCAAAATAAAGAGTCATCAGCTATCAGTCCATCCCAAGACAACAATCTACACTTGTAAATTCGACAATTGTGGCAAGTCATTCAACCAAAAGGGCAATTTCAACATTCACCAACAAATGCATGCTGGTGTCAAACCTTTTACTTGTGACTGGATTGGTTGTGGCAAGTTATTCGCCCAAAAAGGTAATCTCGACGTTCATCGACGAACTCATCAAAAAGTGAAACCTTTCAAATGTACTTGGAACATGTGTGCCTATGTTTCAACCCATCAAAGCAATGTAATCGCACACATTCGCACTCAACATTTCCATCTCCCAACCACCCATAAGAAGCAGCAGCAACTCGGCATCGAGGACAATCGCGACCCTCGTGACTATCTCCAGCAGCAACACAACTCACCGATCTAATGACATCTACAACCACTCAACACCACACAACACCTCTCAATCCAATGTATGTCCATCAACATTCTTCACACATTCAATTTGTTGATAATATTATTAATACCTATCTCTATTTGGAATATTCATAACTGTACCAATTTTGTTACAACAATACCATGTTTGTGTAACATCGAGCTCGCGTCCTAATAAACCTTTCTTTCTTTTTTCTTTCTGAGTGTTTCTTTGTGAAATATGATTCTGTGTGAATCTCTGATGATCTGTGTGACACATTCTCTGTAAATAAATATGTGTTCAATAAATTATTTAAATTGTTTACTTTAATTACGATTTTCTACTAAATGTAATTTATGTTGCCCAACTACATCCCATAGGCAATTTCAACTCAAAAATGTTTTACAGTTTAGAGTAGTTTACTAACAAAATATTAGTAGTTAGGGAGACTTGTGTTTTGGCATAAGTTCGCTAAAAGTATTTAATTTAATTTACAGTTTGTTAATTTTATAATTCAAAAAACATTTTCCCCCTACAATGTCAAACAAAATAATATAAGACAAGTCACATTTGGAGTGGTGTAATGTGGTGATCTAAAGTAGTCAGTGGTCTGAGTGATCAGAGTCGGTTGAGCTGTGGTCAGATTGATGAGTGATCGTGTTGAGGAGATAGTCACGAGGGTCGCGATTGTCCACAATGCCGAGTTGACGCTGTTCGGTCTGGGTTGCTGACAGACCGAAATGTTTATTGCGGATGTGTTTGATTACATTGTATTGTTGTGTTGAAGCATAGCCACACATGTTCCAGGTACATTTGAAAGGCTTGGAATTTTGATGAATTCGTTTGTGAGCGTTGAAAGCATCCTTTCGGGTGAACGACTTGTCGCAATTGTTGATTTGACAAGTGTAGATCTTGGCAAGCGTCTTGGGATGGACTACTTTTTGATGGCTGAATAGTTCAGATCGAAGTGTAGCAACTCGACATGCATCATATCCACACCTGAATTCACCTTCGAAATGGAACAAATGTAAATGTTGAAACAAACCCTTCTGAGACTTGTATGTCTTGGCGCAGTGAGCACATGGCCAGCTGGTGATGCTCAAATGATTGCGTCGAATATGTGGACCTAGTTCCGTCCTATAAAACAACAAATCAATTAAACCAAGTCAAGCCGACTGTTTCACACACTCACCAGTGCTCAAACCGTTCCTCGCATCCTACAGCCAAGCATCGATGAGGCAACGATGTGTTGTGTTTCTTTTGCAAGTGACGGTGAAACTCGACTCTGCTTGCAACCTCTACATTACAGTTCTTTTCGGTGCACTTCATCTTGAGAATTTCAATCTCGTAATTTCCACTAGGGGTCTTATCCGGTAATCGGATATCGATTACCGGAATTTCCGACTGAAATTTTCCACCTTCATCTTCATCATCACCCAACTCGGTCTCACTGTCCAACCACCTTTCACTTTGTTCGACGCCTTCTTCTTCTCCACTCGAGTCAATTCCACCTCCATTTTGATCGTCTTCGTCACTTGAATCAACTCCTGATCCAGTGTTCACTTGTTCGGCGGACTCTCGGCTACTCAAAGAAGAAGACACTCGAGTTCGTTTAGATCTCGTCGTAGGACCTGAAGTGGATGCTTCAACGTTTATCAAGCTATTTTCGAGTGAAGAGCTTTTGGTGACGAGTGATTTGTTTGTGCGTTTTCGTTTTCGAGTTTCGGACTGTTTCGAAGTTGGCGATTCGTTGTGCTCGTCATTGATGGTCGAGTTTGATTCACTTTGATCGTCTTTGTCCATTTGTTGGTCAATTTGGTTGCCATTCTCGAAGCTTTGATTATTTCCAATTGACTTCTCGTGCAAAGTTTCCATCTGATTGTTATTGACTTTTCCTCCACCTTCAGCCACATCTATTTCGTGATATTCGTCATCTTCCGTCATCTGGCCGATTTCCATTTTGCTTGCATTCAGAGTGACCTCTTTTGAATTTTGATCATGTTCAGTGTCGATGGTCGTGGAAACTGAGGACAGATTAGGAGAGTGGCCGTTGACTTGTTCGTATCCACTTGTCGATTCGGTGAGATTAACTTCATTGGAAGTAGAAGGGACAGTTGCATCGAGGCCGTTCACGTGTTCTTCGGTGCCAAGTTCATTTCCACCTAGATTGTTTGCAGACTCGACTGTGACATTAGCACCAATATCAGACGAGTCCTTATCGTGTGTTGACCATGTCTTGTGGTTGTTTGAATGTACTCTTGAATCTTCTAATGCACGAATACGATTAGACATGTCACACAACTCGCGTCGATGGTCTTTCCACAGTTCAGCCATCATAGCAAGCACATTGTTGGTTTGAGCAGATTGGGCAAAGTTCAATCTGTTGATCTCGCCAATGGAAGACATCAACGAGCCAAATCGTCGGTCCAATGACTCAACATCACGCTTCGGATCTTGCTGGTTCGGGTCAGGTGCGGGTAGGTTCTCCAGTGGATTCACAGATGCAACGAACTCGTTTGACATTTTGAGGTGTGAGATGAGACAAATGACGAGTAGAACAAACAGAAAGAAAGAAGTCAGCTCGGTGGTTGGTGGCAGACAAATGACAGAGAGCACATACAAATCACTGCTCGGTCTGACAGCGTGCACACAAACACAACGGCTGTGATTTGCCTATTTGAACAGTTTTGGCAATTTCAACTTGAAACATTCATCAAAGTTGAACTTTAATCTAATTTTATCTTTATTACTCAATTTTCCCTTTTGACCAAACATACACACACAAATATATTTAAAATTAACACGATTTGTTGGAAATAATCTCAAAATAAAATATTACAATACAAATAATGACAATTTTTCCTCTCAAAACATCGATTGTGTGTTTGCAGAATCAAACACATCAAAATCCCAGACGAATAACAGGAAACATCTTGTTTGTTTTGTGTTCACGCGGTGCCCAAAGAACGCACAAATTATAGGTCAAACATTAAGAATTCAAAAATCCTTCTTAGGGCAACATTCCTGTGGGTATGGAATCGTTCAGAATTTATTAAGTGTAAATTAAAAAATTTTAGGCTTTTTTTAATTTTAAATCGATTATTTCTACAATAATATTTAGCGTAAATTGTTAATAATATTACATCACAAATCATAAGCACAAATACTCACAATTATCTCCTCACACAAATTATCACATAATAACAACGGTACACATAACGTTTATTGTCATTTATATTAAGTGTTGTGGACACAACACAGTGGTACCCGCTGGTGGCTCCATCTTGCGGGATTCTCTGCTACTAGGTCTCCCTGCATGCACATATAAGGCGACTCGCTCGCACACACGCCATCCATCTTACTATCTGTTACCTTACACACAACACACGCACACGATCATCACTGATCCATTGTCCCCACGACACACCACTTCGATGTAACGCGGCGTGAGCCGAGTGTACGGACATAGTGCCGAGAGAATAAACTCGTTACTCGTAACCTCGCGTACCTATTTCCCCTCATATCGCTACGGTTCTAGAGTAGACCCGTAACATTGGTGCCGTGACCAGTCCTTGACGAACCGGTCACTATTAGACAACGACTGGGTCAAAATCAGTCGATTCCGGCAACGGAAAATTTTGGGGCTGTGTTCAGCACCTTCCACCTCATAGCGTAACCATTAGTGCATAGATGCATAATGATGGTAGGAATCGTAAGGCTCGAATGATGCCATAACGAACAGTAGGTCTATAGAATCTAGACCTTAATTAGGATCACTGGCTAAGCCAGAAACTAGCATAAACGCCAAATTAGGCAAACCAAGTAAGCGACGCCGCCACACAAGTGCCAAAACACGTGGTCGGAACGTCGACAGAACGTATCTTATCAAAGCCACTCGACACTCAGTGGACGCAATCAACAGTCTCGTCTCACTAGCTTATCGATTAAAAAGATAAGAAGAGTGAAAAACACTAGCTACCTTCTCGCCAAGTGAACGAATATGTTCAAAAACAAATAGCAAATATGTAAATCCCGAAATAGGGAAAATTCAACTAACGAACGGTGCGCGGAGCCAGAGATTGCTAAGCGACACGGAGCTGATTGCTCTACCACGTGCTCGCCGCTAATAAAGCAATTATCCCGCCTACCTTAATCCGCTACGGATCATCCGTAACACTGTGACATCGCGAGCACGGTGCTAAATCGACTTGGATATCGCAAGTTCGATCACGTGTCTCCCTGCAAACTCAACATTAAACGGAATTCAGTCCGAAACTGAAAAAACAAAACTGGTTACATATGGCCGACCCTTCGCTAGTATCTGAAACTATTGCCAGAAACTTTCAAGACCCGAGGTTGAATCACTATTACTGAAAAGCTTCAAGTCCCCGAAGATTTAGCCTTGAGTGATCTGCCCTCACCCAAGTTCGTCTTCTGGAGGCACGAGCCTGCAGATTTGCATTAAACTCGAGAAGACGCGGACACCTGGTAAATCAGGGTTGACAAAGTGACAGAATAGATGTGTATCAGAAAAGGGCGGAAGTGGTGATAGCGGATAGCTCCGATAGGGACGGGTCACTGTGTTCAGCACCAGTCAAGTCTAAATTTGTGGTTGTGTTCAGTACCTTCCACTTCACCTTGCGTGAGCGTAACTGTTCAGGACAGTGACGATCAATCTGGCTGGCTGTGTTCAGTACCGGTCAAGCTTGTTGTTGTGGTTGTGTTCAGTACCTTCCACTCCACCTTGCGTGAGCGTAACTATTCAGTATAGTGACGATCATTCTCGCTGACTGTGTTCAATACCGGTCAAGCTTGTTGTTGTGGACGTGTTCAGTACATTCCACTTCACCTTGCGTGGACGTAACTATTCAGTATAGTGACGATCAATCTCGCTGACTGTGTTCAGTGCTAGTAAAGCCCATTGTTGTGGTTGAGTTCAGTAACTTCCATTTCACCTTGTGTAAACATAACTATTCAGTATAGTAATAATCAACCTCACTGGCTGTGTTCAATACCTGTCAGATAAAAAGTTTGTTAAATCGCTAATCAGAGTAGAACTGTGTTCAATACCAGTCGACTCTACTACATAGACTAGTAATTCACGACACAAGTCGACACTAGCTAGTAAACGTCCAAATGGACGACAATCAACAAGTTCCAGTTAATGAGTACAATACCCAATGGAGCAATACGTTCAGAACGGAAAGGAAACTGGCACTGTACGTGTCCACGATCCGAAGTAAACCCGTTTTTAGTACAAAAGCGATTAATAAGGCACTGAACAGAGAGTGCATTAATATGTTCGGACCATTGGGAAGTAACCAAATAAGAAATCCAATGAGTGCCCTAATAAGCGCAATTCAGAAACTCGATTAGAGTCGAATTTTTAAAGTCACAAATGACTACAACACGTGATATCAGTAAATCACGAATGTAACGTTTAATGTGTCAATAGGACACACAAGGCAGTAACAGGTGATGCAACCTAAACCAAATGCAATCTAAGTAAATGTCTCACAAAACGTGAAAAGGACAGAATAGTCCAAAACGAACAAGGCGAACGGCAGTAGCCAACAGCCACCATAGTAAAGACCGCACCACAAGCACAACAATAGATCTATCAATAAGATCGAGTTGATAAGCGATTGAAGTGAGCGGTCGAGTATAGTGTTGATAAGAACAACGCGGACACTCCAAAGGGAGAAATGTCCATCGTAGCACGTGTAAGAGTCATATCGCAAACACACGAGTTGAGTCGAGCCGATAGGCTATTGAGAGATAAGCCAAACAGCACAGTGAGTTCAATCAGAATCTCAGTGTGGCACAGCCGACGAGCCAACGAAAGAATCTAGATGTAACTACTGATAATCAGTAAATCAGATAGTAATGCCGCGAACAAAGGCAATAAATTAGCGACTCGAAGGCAGCATTGCTCACTTTGCTTTAGCCACCGTGAGCACGTGTACGTCTCACTCAAACTCGCAAAGAATTTCCACAATTCCTTTTTTAACTTGTTTGACCATCCTCTGAGATGGAACCAACGAAACCAGATCCTATCAAAGAGGACTCTACAATTACGGCTAACACCGATACATCTACTACGGTTAATACCGAATTAGGTTCGCCATCCAGCACTGATCTGGATTCCTTTAATCTGGACACAGATTTAGTCGACTGGGCTATTGAGGAAAGCCTACTAGAGAAATTATTTAAATCACCGAGCTACGATAGCAAAAGTGAGTTTAGCGAGACAGGTAAAGTCTCGAATCAGTTAGATGAACTTCAACTAGACGACACAAATCAGCACGAGTTCGACGTAATGACGACTGTGTCCAGACACGATGACAAACTAGTGGACTCGACACTCAGCGAGAATAAGGTCAAAACCGAGGAACCGATGGACACCAGCATGGTGAGTCCACTGAGTGAGTCAGTAATACAGCATCAAACGAACAGAGGTTCGAAGCGACCAATGCAGAATGAGGAGCTGCTTCATCAACGTAACGTGCACCTTAGCACCCTAAGTTGGCTCTATCGGATGGCACGCAACAGACTGGCGGTGTCCACCGAGCAATTGGTAGACGCATACCAAGGCCTAGGCGAAACAGAAATGAGATTGGGAATCACACCCAACGCTGAAGAGGACAAACGAATAGACAAGTTATTCGAAGACACGATGAGTCTAATCAGAGACATGGAGTCAAGCAAAAGTGAGCGAAAAATCACGCCACAAACAAAGCGAACAATAAGCGAGAACAGTACCGAACAAACGGAACCAAAATCAGGACCGTTCCGGATTCCTAAATTAACAACCCAAAGCGGACAAACGTCCGAATCAGTAGTTAACAATCGTAAGGTGTCTCACAATACTAAAGGTGATGTCACAGTCATAGTACAGGAAAAGGGTCAATACCAAACCGGTGTTGGCCACGAGCAGATTCGCACTGAGTTGATGTTCAACGGAGCAGTGACTGAGTTCAACAATTGGTGGGAACACTACTGGAATTTCAGAGCTCAGTCGGACCGATCACCAATAGAAGAGTTCAAAATGCTAGATCGAATGCTGTCAAACGGCTCCGCCCGAAAATTTACCCTGGACTATAGGCAAACTGAGGAGAACCTCAGAGGAGCACTAGATGCAATTTGGAACGAGTACACTCGTTGGTCCGAGGACAGTAACTGCCCCCTCTGTAGCCCCAGAGGAGAGTTCCCACACGTACTACTTCGATGCCCAAGACGGCTACCCAACAAACGAAATGCCGCGATAAAGCGAGGTCTGTGCCAAAAGTGCTTTGGCCATTCAAACAGACATGAGTGTCATCGCAAATATGAATGCATTAAGTGTATTTCATCAGGCAAAACTGAAGCCCAGTCGGACCACATGAAGCTAATGTGCCCACTGGCATACGAGGATAGCGAAAAGAAACGTCGAGAGGTCAAACAAGCACACAGATGCAGACCAGATTACCAACAAAACATTAGACGTGACAATCACGACGATCACGACGGCAGTGATAATACTCGAGACTTCCGAGGAACTGCTAATAAGGACTACGTGACCAAAAATGAGCAAAACTCGTTTCAAATAAACGAGAATCCGAATAAACATCACAAATCATCGTCCGGATCATCTTCCGGGTCGAACCATTCTTTGTTGGAGGGTGAGGTTCGGTCCGTGACCGAGAGTAGTTCTTTGTTTGGTGGACAGCGCTCCGTGAGCTCGGTCGGTACGAACGACAGCTTTTCTTCCAGTACTAGGTACATACACGACGTATTCTACCCGACCAAATTGGCTTCTCAATGGATTACTGCCCAAAGTCAGCCCGACTGCGGTGCATTGATGCCCTTGACTTTGGACACGTTGGTACGGCTCCCTCCCCGCTTGGTTATCTACTGGCCCGAGTCTCCCTGGTGCCTTACTCGTTTGGTGGTCTGCCCCCCTGAGAGTGTTGTGGACACAACACAGTGGTACCCGCTGTTGGCTCCATCTTGCGGGATTCTCTGCTACTAGGTCTCCCTGCATGCACATATAAGGCGCCTCGCTCGCACACACGCCATCCATCTTACTATCTGTTACCTTACACACAACACACGCACACGATCATCACTGATCCATTGTCCCCACGACACACCACTTCGATGTAATGCGGCGTGAGCCGAGTGTACGGACATAGTGCCGAGAGAATAAACTCGTTACTCGTAACCTCGCGTACCTATTTCCCCTCATATCGCTACGGTTCTAGAGTAGATCCGTAACATTAAGTAAACAGTAACTCTCATGAGACCAGTGCATTGCTCAGTAGAGGTAGACAAACAGCCTGAACGCTTGCTCACGCTTGCTCGCGCTTGCGAAAATAACACTGTTTTAAGTAAGCAAGCAAGCAAGCGTTCGCAAGCGTGCATGCTTTTTGTCTACCTCTATTGCTCAGTGAGCTCAGTAAAAATTGTTTAATCATGATTCATGGATCATATAATTTATTTTTATCTGTGTATGAAATAATGTTAATGTGTCTTTAGAAAATTTACCTTTATGAAACATTCACCACAACTTGGGACTAACGTACTGACAAGTACAGTCAAGTTTCAATGTTTTGTAAAATTACATCAAATAAAAGTTTCTTTTAATGTGTAAAGCCTAATTTCAAGAATTTGATAATAAACTTTTTGAACACACTCCAAACTCCATTTCCTCAACACTAACAACTTTTCCCATTGAAACAGAAATTTCCACCACTAATAAGTGAAGCAAACATTAGATTCGTCGAGACAGTCATCGAATGAGAGCAACATAGATGGTGTTTAATTTTGACCGAACTCAATTTAGTATTACCCCAAACATTGACATGACCCAATCAAAATCTAATATCGATTCAACAAAGGACCATTTATGTTTATTATGGTAATACTCAGGAAAAGATACATTTGAAGATTAGATCAATCAGTGAACAATGAACAAACAAATTGACACTAACAGTAAATTGTGAGAAAGATAAATCGTTTCAACACGACCATCACTCGTCCACCACCACTCGAACATATTCGTTCGGGTCTCGCAGGTCCACAATGTTCTTCTCTTTCTGTGCTTTCATTGACTTGGGCAGTCCAAAGTGTTGCATTCGAATGTGCAAGACCAGATTTGCACGTAGTTTGCATTGCTTGCTGCAGTGAGGCCAATTGCAATGAAATTGATTAGTGGCGAGATGAGTCAGTTGGTGTTGTTTCAAGTGAGCATTACAGCCAAATGATGCAGAGCATCCAGGCTGGGTGCAGTGGAAATGGTTCGGTTGATGTTTGGTTTGTTGATGAGTTCTCATCTTGAGACGTGTGTCGGTCACTTGGGCACAGTCGTTCACGAAATTGCACTTGAATTGACCAGTCAGATGATGATGGTACCAGTGAAAGTAAGCTTTCATTTGCGAATCACTTTCTTTGTGGCATACTGCACAATCGAATCGAGTACTTCGAGAATGACTCAGTTTGATGTGATCAGCAATCTGTCGTCTGACAAAATAAAACTAGGTCAATTTAATGTGAAACTATAGTGTTCACTTACCGATTATCGAATCGTGCATTGCAATTGGTGGCAAAACATCGAAGAGGGGAAAGTTGATGAACAGTGCGCAAGTGATCGTGCAAATGGACCATTGAATCCAACTTGACAGTACAATTTGACTGTGTGCAATTCAAATGAAGCACTTTGAACTTTGATTCATCTCGGTCCTCACTGCCAATGTCGTCACCATCTTCATCTTCTCCATCATCATCAACCTCAACAGTTTTCTTCGATCTCTTCCCAGTTCGATTTGGTTGAGATTGTTTTCGTTTGTTGAGTTTGCGAGCAGTGGAAGCAGTTGACTGTTTCGATGTGACTCGATTCGATCGTGGTCGAGCACTGGTCGATGGCTCATTCGATACGACCACCGAACCATCGTGACTGGCCATCTCGTCACCTCCATCCAAGTCTTGTTCGTGTCCCGATCCATTCTCGTGACTCATCACTTGATCCATGTTTGTCTGTGCGTCACTCGATTGGACCACTCGAGTCGACTGTGACTGATCGCCATTTGAGGTGTCGAGTTGATCACGTGATGAGGTGTCGATTGGTTGATTCAAATTGGCCTGCACCACTTCATTGAGTGGATGGTTGAGTTGCATCGAGTTGTCATCATCATCACTCACCTCTTCCTTCTTCACCACAAATCGATCACAGTCATCGTCATGATCCTCATCATCATATTCCTCTTTGATTTCTTGTTTGATTATATCCTTCACATCTTCATCACTCGATTCGGTTTTGATGTATGCAGGAACATATTCTCGTTTGATGATAATGTCATGATCCTCTTCATCTTTGACTTCAACCTTCACCTCTTCATCGTCCCATTCAGTTTTGACCGTCACCTGATTGTTTGATGTGCCTGTGCAAATATCACCAAATGTAAATAAGTCAAATACAACCAACCAACAAGTCATACCTTGCTTGTCCAGTCCGTCATCTTCTTCTTCTTTGATTTCCTCCTTAATTTCTTCCTTCACAGTCATACCATCCCTGTCCAGTCCGTCATCTTCATATTCTCGTTTCATGTTATACTGCACCATCAAATCATCATATTTCTTCTTCTCTTGTTCCTTCATCTCCACCAGTTGTGCTCGTAATTGATCATTTTCACTAAGCAACGCACGTTCACGGTCCTTTAGATGACCCATTTCTTCAAGTAACTTGTGATGACGATTCATTTGTTCGTAGATGAGATCGGGTCAAGTTGGGTTCGGGAAAGGGAGCAAAAGTAGAATCGGTCGTGGTGACAAAACAGAAATGAGAGCGACAGTGAGCAGACAGACAGACACAGCACAACACACAACAACTGAACAACTTTTCTCAGCCTGCCAACTATTTTCACTCTGTTTGGGTGGAAATAGTGGCACTTGCAGTTGTTGTGTTTGCAGAGGCTGCCTCTCCTCTCTCGCTCACATTGACTGTGTGCTTCGAGTAAACATATTTCCTCACCACATTTCGTCTTGTCCTCTTCACTTTTTGCCTGTTCCTTATCTCCCATCAATCTATCTACATTGGTCAATTGTCATCTACTCGTCATGAATGGTCACGCAGCTGCAGACAAGGACGAGGCAAATTGTGGAATGCATCACTCGTTACGTGAGCAAATGGGTCAACTTGTGGACCGTGAACGAGTGCTATGCAGTGAGAATGATCAATTACGAGCACAACTGGTGGAGATGAAGGAACAAGAGAAGAAGAAATATGATGATTTGATGGTGCAGTATAACATGAAACGAGAATATGAAGATGGTGAGTTTGGTTCGGTTGTTTGTATTTGACTTATTTACATTTGTTGATATTGGCACAGGCACATTAACCAATCAGGTGACGGTCAAAACTGAATGGGACGATGAAGATGTGAAGGTAGAAATCAAAGAAGAACACGAAGAGGATCATGACATTTTCATCAAACGAGAATATGAAGATGATGGTGAGTTTCGGTTGTTTGTTGACACAATTTACATTTGTTGCTATTTGCACAGGCACATCTACAAATACTGACAATGTCACTTTCAACATCAAAACTGAATCGGACGATGAAGATGTGAAGGATATAATCAAACAAGAAATCAAAGAGGAATATGATGAAGATGATCATGTCGACGACTGTGGATTTGACCTACGTTTAGTGAAGAAAGAATTGGTGAGTGATGATGACGACAACTCGATGCAAATCGATGAAGTGATTCAGCCCAATTTAGCTGAGCCAAAGGACATTCTATCACGTGATCAAGCAATAGGCCAATGCAGTCTGTGTTTGAGCTGTCTCCATCAGCCAACTGCCAAATGCAACTGACCAACAGCTCACAGATTGAACAAAGTGTTGACCAACAAGTGGACAAAGCTGATCACGAGCCTAACGAGCCACACAATGACTGCCAGAACGAATCGCTTTCAACTTCGAAACAGTCCAAGACTCGCAAACGAAAACGCCCAAGCAAATCACTCGCTACCGAAAATTCTTCATTCGAGAATAGTTTGACTACCGGCGAAGTGTCCCCTCCTGGCCCGATGACGAACTCGAAACGAACTCGAGTGTCTTCTTCTTTGGATCACCGAACGAACGCTGATCAAATGAACACTCAATCAAGAGTTGACTTAAGTGATCGTGACGATCGAAATGGAAATGACTCGAGTGGAGATGAAGAAAAAGGTGTCGGACAAAGTGAAGACGGAGAAAGGTGGTTAGACAGTGAAACCGAGTTGGGTGATGATGAAGATGAAGGTGGAAATTACAGGATTAGGACTATCAATTTGAAGTGCACCGAGGATGGCTGTAATGCTGAGGTTTCGAACAGAGTCGAGTTGCACGATCACTTGCGAGTTATACATCACATATCGCCTCATCGATGTTTGGCTGTTGGATGCAACGAACGGTTTGAGCAATGGTGAGTGTGATGTGGTGGTGTTGAGTTGGTTTAATTGATTTGTTTTATAGGACTGAACTAGGTCCACATGTTCAGAACAATCATTCGAACATCTCCACCTGGTCATGGCCTCAGTGCACCAAGACATTCAAGTCTCAGAATAATTTGTACAAGCATCTACATTTGAATCACTTCGAAGGCCAATTCAAGTGTGGCTATGATGGTTGTCACTATGATCGAGTGGCCACACTTCGAGCTGAAATATTGAGTCATCAGAAATCCGTCCATCCCAAACTAACAAACTCAACAATCTTTACTTGTCAATTCAATAACTGCGACAAATCATTCAACCACATGGGCCATTTCAATCGCCACCAACAAAGTCACACTGGAGTCAAACCTTACCGTTGTGGCTGGATTGGCTGTGACAAGTCATACACCCAAAAAGTTACTCTCGACATTCATCAACGAATTCATCAAAAAATCAAGCCTTTCAAATGTACCTGGAACATGTGTGGCTATTCTGCAACAAAACAAGGCGATGTAATCACACACATCCGCACTCAACATTTCGGTCTCCCTAAAAGCCAGAAGGAACAGCGTCAACTCGGCATTGAAGACAATCGAAACCCTCGTGACTATCTCCTCAACACTACAACACCAATCTAACCACAACTCCACCTTCTCTGACCGTTCACCATTTTACGTACACCACACCCCACAACATTCTCCACACAGACCCATTCAATTCGTTGATAATATATCTCACTATTTAAAATATTAACAATTGTAACAATTAAATAAATTACGCTTTTATTATTTGTTTGACATGATCGATTCAACCTGTACAATGTGCATGACTAAACGACATTCACTGAACGTAATGCATTGCGTACATGATGGCATGTGAATGTGCACTGAACGATATGCAATCGCTCTCTCACTCGAATCACCACTAAACTGATGGTTCGGATGTTTGCCTCGTGTCTAGGCCAATGTAGTTGGTCAACAAAAACCACATTTGGTAGAAAATCGTAATTAAAGTAAACAATTTAAATAATCTATTGAACAATTAACCTACGTATAAATTACAAATACCCAAAGGAGCGTAGTGACAAGTTTGCTTATTTATGTTTCAAAAGTCTTATTAATCAATGTTTTCTTATAAAATTAAAAATAATTAATAAGAAACCATTTTATTTTCCTATGAGTAATTCAAACCACGTTCGCATTATTAGTTTGATCATGAAAATTTAAGTATTAATTCAAATGAAGTTAAAATGAAATGGAAGGACCAGTTTATTTGCACCAATTGTAACGGAAGAAATAATTAGCACTAAAACAAAAAAGAGGACTTTACTGAAATGTTTTAATATTTTATCATTCTAAAGAAATAAATGTGCAAATTATTTGTTCAAGTGTAATTTGACTCAAATGTAATGTTTGAATTGTAATTTGGGGGATGTCATAAAAACGTGAAGTGCCTTGTGAATTAAACTTCAACTGTCAAGATTCATAACAATGATAATTTTTACCAAAAAATATATTTTTAATAAAGCTTTAAAATTTCAATACTGTTTTTACCGTTTCTAGAGAACCACAGGATCCAGAACCATATAAAATCAGCACTTACGAATAAATTGAATGACATACTTTGTTAAAGTTGACTAAGGATGATTTACCTTTAATATTCCAGTATAATCGCAAACAACATAAATAAATTCATCAACAGACACATGCAAAAGTTACATAAACCCAACACATTGCAAGTAATGATCCGACATGAAGCTCAAACAATAAAAACATTATCTGTAAGAAAGAAAATTATAAAACAAATTAAAAGAGAGGTGATACGCCACGGAAATAAAAATAAAGATATTACCATTTAGAAAATAGATAGAATCACTGAAATAATAAAAATGCAAAAAAGTTGGCGATAAATGTGCTTATTAAGTAGTAAAAAGTGATAAAATAGTAATTGTGTACTAGAGTATTTGCCAAATGTGCTATGGTTATTTGTCGAGTGCGGAAAGTTCTCGTAATGATCAAAATCATCTTTCACACTCTTGTCTGTTCAACATTATCCAAATATATTTCAAAACACAATATTCCTTCTAGAATTCTGTATTTACCAACCAATTTATAGATAACATAACCGAGGGCTTGTGTGGTAGGAACTCTTTAAAGCACTAGACCTCCACCGAGTTAATTCCGACTAGTGTCGACCAAGTTGCTCGGATGGTGAAACGCATCCGAAGGTGATTTTTGATTATTTATCTTATAGAATGTTGGACTGAACTTATTGCTGTTACATAAAAAATAAGGAAATTTGAGCAATTTTTGGCTTGACATGCTAACATAAAGATGAAAATGCAATTGGTGTTTAACCATTCAATATTCTTAGTAATTAAATATATTCAGACATTAAAGTTATCAAAACTGTTACTAATTTACAAGACAAATCAAATGCACACAATTTATTATTGCCCGAAAAATACTGCTAATTAAAAATAAATATTGCATAAAAGAATTTCCAATTTAGTAAAAATAAATTGCCGAAAGAATTGAAATAAATTAAAAAGCCAGAGATACAAAACGTAAAGTAAATTTATTGAATAAACATACACACTACTAAAGAACATAAACACAACTATAGAAACTAAGAAAAGTGCTAAATTTGCAGCTTACTGGAAACGGAAAGTTCCGTTCCTAAGTTGCACTTCTTCGTGTACCTTGAACACGATAGCTTTCTCCAGATGGACAAGCAGTTCCACCTGTTCTGGAATTTGTCGGATTTTGAGAGTATTCTTTTCGATTGCTTTCTCTAAGGCCAACTTGAAATTAGTGGCTTGAATGTAGGCCTCTTCTAAAAGTTCCAACTTCATCTCAGCTTTTTCAAAAGCGCGCGTTCGTCTGTCCTCCTCCTGATAGCGTTCAGGAGTGTTGTGATGCCAGTATTGCGTCTCTGCGAGTACTTGTGCGAGTGCACTCATGTTAATGTGGGCTACTAAATCACCCCTAGCAAGATCTCGAATCTGATAGTTGACTTTCTTCAATTTGCGCAAAAGCTTTTTATGGGTTGACAAGGCTTTCCAGGGCTACTTTCAACTGCTTGAGATTTGAAAAAGCCATTTCGTCGTATTGGTAGTTGGTGGTGAAGTTCACAAGAGAGGGGGCATGAATTACAATTGCAAGAGCAAAATGTGTCTTTATATAGACAATTCTGGATAGCTCGAACAATAGCAATCATTCTAACAAGAATCAGCAATTGTTTGAATTATGGAAATTAGGTCTCAATCAGTCTCCTTTGAATTGAATCGTTCCAACAATAGTCATCTTTGCAAGAATCCACAATTATCTAGAATTGGTCAAATTAATCTCAGTTTGACAGAATTAAGTGTTAATGTCAAGAATATTATTGATTTAAAACAATTTTTATAAGAAACATTGAACAATCTTTCGGTTGACCTTTTTAGCTGAAGATACTAAAACTTTACAATTGTTTGCTTAAATAAAGTCAGTTTGTAATTGGCTGTAAACTGAATCCAGTGTTTGTTTTATGAACATTTTCCAACAGACCATTCACAAATTTATTTTAAAAATGAATTATTTTTAGTCAAGACAACAAATTATCCACTCTATCAATTCATTGAATCATTTATGGATTACAAATATAATAGAGCATAGTCTTGGTAAAGCATAATGAAGTTTGGGTAAAGATTGCATTATAAATATTGAAAAATGATTAAAATTTATTTAACAAATTAACAAATGTTCACAACTTGCGTTGTAAACTAATAAAAATAAAACCTTTTAAAAATCCGTCATAAAAATATGAACAACTTCTACTACTAACATAAATCGTGATATTGCAACTACATTAAAACTCTATTTTAAATCTATAATGTAGACAACTCGACACATCAAACCATGTGCAAACTTGAGACAACAAGACTGTGTTTTATGTACCTCAGAAAGCCAACATTCAAGGGCAACGCTCAGTGACAGTGTACTGAATGTTAGCTTGACTGTTCAACTTTTGTACAGTTTTGTTGTTTCTTGTGCTAACACATCACCACTCCCCACTTCCTCACATCAAGTGATAAGCAATACAACAACAAAACATCAATAAATACTGTTTATCACTGATCCATACTAATATATATGAAAACAAATTGGATATTAAATAAAATACTTTGAAAGTTGTTTTAGTCAATCAGAAAACATGTCTTGTCGTAAATCAATGTTGTTTTATATAAAGTTGATTAAATTTTTATTAGAACTACCTTTATCATAAAGAAATGACAGTTAATTATGAATTCATTTTCAAATAAAACAATTTTGAATTTGGGAAATATTTAACTTTGAGAAAACTGGATTTATTCATATTTGTACACACTGTCATCAATAAATTTAAAAATGGAAATTTTTAAACTAAAATTAACCGTTTAATATCTGCAAATGATTTTTGGACAAGACACTTATAAATTTAACAAATGTTTATGTCGATCAAAACTTTATTGATAAAGTCGATAGTTGATATAGTCGACTAACTCAAAAACATTGAATACATAGCATACAAATGTATTAAAAAATTGTAATTTCAGTTAGCGAACATTTTAGTAGTTACTATCATGAATCATGAGTTTGATTTCTTGTTTTGTTTAATTTGTGTGACCGATTGTAAATTGACTGCTAACTCACTAATGACTGCTATTGCATTCATGGATCGTTGTAAATTGTCCCAAAAACTATTTCCCGGACATCTGGTCAACTTTTTTTGTCAATGTGCTGAGGCAAAAACAAACACCAATTCACCTCATCAAAGATTGTCCTGCGTAATATAATCAATAAAACGATTGAGAATGAACCCTTTTGTATCGACGAAACATTTAATAAGGATAATAAAATGTATTTACTGAGCTTACATAATCACACAGTTCTCTGTTGATTATTATAAATTTATAAAAATAAATTGAACTACTCATTTAGCAATTTTTAATTTAACCATTTAATAAACAAACAACAAACGATAAAAAGAACATCTAGAACTGACGAACAAATTGGGTGGATGGATATTAAACAAACTATGAAAATTAATGTAAAAGTTTTAAGAGAGTTGTAATCAAACCTCTTACCAAGATATGAATGAAAACACCAAATCTATCAGGCACAGTTTGAATTCATAACTACGTTTTTATCACTATAGCTCATTAAAGAAGTCGTCCATTCTGTCAACAAAGATTCTGAGTGGAAAAGTATCTGCAAATAAACTTTCAAGTTTACAGTTACACTTACAATTATTGGAGTTACCTTATGTGATATTATTTGATGTAACAACTTTAACTTTAATGTGATGCACAAAATCTTATGAAAACAGACACATAAAACCACATTCGACTCGTTTACTACAGATTCTGTACATTTTGAACGTCTGATCAATAATATTATCCTTATTGGTCTTCAAACTTATTTATAAATTAAACAATTTATTACACACAAGATATTAAAGCCTAAACATGATTTTACATTTGAAAATTAATTAAAAAATTTACAGCAAATAAAGCTTGACATATTAATAAAGAAATTAATTAGTTTATAAAAAAATTACCTTTTGAAAGGCTCACCAAATTCCGGAACCAGAAACAATATCAATAAAAAGTGAAAATAATAATTTAAAAAATTATTTTCAAATGCAATATACTGCAATTTCGAGATCAACATCAAGTCACGAGTTTTGTAAAAAAATAGAACACATTAATACAAAGTAGCAAGTGTATAAAAAATAATATAATTGAATCATTAATCAAGTCGTACAAAGTGAGGAAAAATATGGGTTAAGAAATATGTTTTGTTGTTCGCCAAAATAAATTGACGTCAAGTAAGCTTTTTACCGTCAACTAGAAGAGGTAGTAATGTCGAGTGGCATATTTTTGATAAGTTGAAATTTATTTACCGAGCATTGAATTTTTCAGTTAACTTAAAAGTGCTTAAAAATTTCAATTGAAAATGTTCAGAGAGATATTTCTCCATTTTATCCATTTGGTGATTAAATTGGCGGTTTTCTTACAATGGCTGCTCAAGGCTCACCTTTATGCTTGCATCAAGCCATTTGACGTGATCATAGATGTACCACATTCGATTTCGCTTGAAAGCAAACACGAATTGATCTCAATTGAGCAATCTCGCTTTCTGTCACAAAATTCCAAATTCTTTATCGCTCCATTTATTTTGTATGTAGTGTATACTGTGGATACTTTGTGGATCTTGTACCAACATGATTTCAATTATCTCACTGAACCAATGCCTAAACTTTTTAGCCACAAGATTTTTCCGCAAATGTTTTGGCGTAACAGTGATGTCATTCTGAATGTGGCAGTTGCTGGTCTGTTCATTCAATACTATTATTTGAGTACTCGAGATTTTATCAATGAACGCTACTGCATGTATTTACTCGATGACGAGGAAAAGTCATTGATTGTAGACCGAAAACTCTGGGACCCTGAAAATACGGAGAAATTACTCAAATTGCGTAATCTCAATCGTCAAATGCAAAAGTACATCTACATTGTCACAGTTGGCATTGCTTCTGTGTATTTCAATTATCATTTTTTCAATCGAAATTGGACTGATGGTTGGAGAGATTGGCTCCATCTGTTGGTGATGCTGCCAATGATTTGGTACAATTTGTCTGCAATGTTGTTCATGTATTTTCACTTTTTTCTGGTTGTTTCGTATGTGATTGTGAAACAGAGATTCGTGTTGAGTAAATTGAGAATTCTTGTTCAGGTGATGCAAAATCGACGCCATAAAATTAAGTTGTCTGTCTTGTTGCACCAATTTCGGTCGTTCAACTCTGACTTGGCATATCAATGTGCAGAAATTGTTGCTTACAATCGATTCTGGCGTGATCATTTGATGGTGCAGTTTGTGTTTGCCTTCATCATCATCTGCTACTCGGTCTACTGCAGTTTGTTCTACTTCTCACAAGCTTCCTTCGAAGCTGTCATCTATTTTGTGGTGTTTCCGATTGAGTTTGCGTTCATGATGTTTGCGGTCATTTTTGTGTGCACCTGTGTGGATCGTAACAATGGAAATTGTTATGCGAACAATATGAAGGCGTGCATGGCGTTTCAGTTTCACTTTAACATTTCTCCTCGTTTGAGAACAAATGTAAGTTACAGTTTTTGAAAGTGTAATTTTTGATTTGATTTGATCTTTTTCAATACCAAAACAGATAGAAACTATTGCAACGAATTGTAACTTTGAGCGCTCTTGCTTTCGGCTGACTAATGGATATCGAATCGATGCAGAAGCTTTTAATTTGGTAATTTGAATTCAATAAATAAATAAATAAAAGTTTAAATTGATAAATTTTCTCTAGACAATCTACATCATCAGCACACTGTTCATTATGTTGGTCAAAAGTAGTTATTTCTACCAGAAAGGAAAAAATTGGGATTTAAATTGAATTAAGTCTACCTTTTTTGGCGGACAACAATTTTTTGGAAAAAGTTTTACGTCTTAGTTTAAAACGACAAAATTAAAGTATTTTTGAAAAAAACCTTTTTGAAACAACTCTTTATCAAATTCTCTTGTAAGGCAAATTATGCTTGAGATTAAGCGAAACAAACAAAAGTAAATCTACTTACTCAACTCTACTTTAAATGTGCAAAATATTGTTTTTCCTATTTTGCACCTTACATTCACGTGAGATTAATTAATATTGCAAGAAAAAGTTTTTAGAAAAATATATCAAGAAGTTATTTATCACATAAAAGACAAAATAAAGCAAGCCAAATTGTAAAGTTGTTTGTTTGTTTGTATAGTTACTCTGAGGGTAGCTATGAATCATTATTTATTTAATAGATTAGAAACCATTTTAAATATCATATCATATTATTAATAATTTTCTTTCATAGATTTCAATTAATTTAGTAAAACACTATTTAAAATAAAACCTTTTATATACGGCTGTGGGAATAGAAGCTGAATAAAATTGTTTAGGATTAGAGGGAAAGAAATCAAAATTAAGTTACAAATTAAATAAATAAATAAATACACTTTAATGAGTAATCAAATAATAATGTAAGATAAGATGATTCCATTCGAAAAAATGTTTTATACAAACAGCTTCAACAACTTTTTCAAATTGTTAATTTTTTTAAAAAGCGATACACAATTCAACTTGATTCATTACATATTAAATTCATTTTAACCTTTTTGAAAGTGTTACAAAAAATGTACCATTTTGTATACATTTTAGATTAACTTAAAATAAACTATATTTCACGATTAGATCGAACAAACAAACTCTCCGACTAATAAAAGTTACGATTACGGTTCAAACATAAAGAAAGAATTGGATTGTACGAATTAAAAGTGAATACATTCATTATTGAATCAAACCTTTTACTTCGATATGAACAAAAACATCAAAATTATAAAATTCGATTGAATCAGTAAGCCTACATTTATTATCACTTTCCATCTCCAAATGAATAGTACATTCTATTATCAAAGAATCTGTAAAAAATTAAATTTGCTATACAGTGTCACAAGTGGATCAAGTGGACCACTTTAAATTCTTGAAGTAACCATATATACTTTGAGAGCAGTAGCAACCATTTTTTCATGCAATACAAAAACGATTTAATCTACCAATCAACTTCAATGTAAATCCAGAATGAAAAAAGTTAATTTAACCTTTGAAAAACAGAAAATGATACACCTAAAATTAAGCAGCTTTCACCACTCAATTCTAAATTATTTCAAAATTTTAATAAGAAAAATCGACCATCACATTAATTAATTGTTATTACCATTATATCGTCCACCACAAACCTATTACAACATTATTTCGTGTAAATTTCAATAACAAGACATTTGTAGAAATGAAATTCAAAATGACGTTCTTCAAAAGTTATTAAAAAGAATGGGATAAATAAGAAACCAATAGGTGATTTTTAGACTTACCTTTTGAAGAAGGAAGAAAGGAAGACATCATAATACTTAGAAAAATTTCACAAGCAACAATATAATATAGTCGGTAGTTAAGAATAAAAATAAAAAATTCATGGAATTTAAGAGAACAACAATTTAATCAAAAATAACAAAATGTAAATTAAACACGATAAAACAATTCAAAATTGTATCAACTTGAGCGAATTTCAAAATCCAATAAAATCTGTTTTTCTATGTATTTATAAGTGTCTGGTGTCAATTGAATCATGGTGTTTGGCAGAATTTTTTTGCTTGATTCTTCTCCGATCATATACTCCAAGAGGATTGAAAGTACACTTGAGTTGGCCACCAGAAGCACGTTCTCGTGTTCTTGTTCAATCGACAAAATTAGTTGATCTAACTTCTTTTGCCATTTCATCACGAGGCAGATTTGTTGGGATGTCGAGTGTGGGAAAGTCACGAGGAATATTTTGTTCAATTTCGCGAAGATAACTTGAAGCAATTTGCTCGTATCCACATGGAACCAAATAGATCAATCGCTTCGCAATGTGAATCGATTTCAGGAAATTCACCACACGTTCTTGGATTGGTCCAATTGGATTTCTCACTTCGACTTTTTCCCATCCGTCGATGATCTTGAAATATGAGAGATGGCTTTCGTCGATTGGATCCATCTCTTGGTACACTTTGACATAATTCGAGATTCGTCCTTTAAATGAGGCAATGATCTTTTCCATTTCCAGATGACCATCTTTGAAGTCGTCGTTCTTGGCTTTTGCTTCGACGATGTTCTTGTTGATTTGGTCTTCGTCATTGCACACGGACTCGATGAAGAAAATGTCAAATTGTTGTTCATCAACAATGGTTTTGTACGACATGGCGCGACGATCTTTGGTTGTGTTGGTAGCATCAAAGATTGCCACTTGACCTTGACCACTCTTGAGCCAATTGAACAGGTCCTGGAGAGCTAAGACGGCGCATTGTTCCCGGATGGCCTTGCCTTGTTCGTTGTCCGGATTGTAGAAGTCGGCACTTCCGGACTCGTGGACATCAGTAATCTTGCGTCGGTAGTCACCGGCATTGAAAATTCTCGTTCCAATGCCAAACAAGTTCAAATATCGAACAATCTTCTTCGATATGTACGATTTTTCTCTAGCTGGTAGACCCACCATGGCAATGACAAGGTTGGGTCGATTCAATGAGCTAACGACTTTGGTGGAATCGTAGCTAGTTGAAGCAAAGTGAGTAGACATGATAAGCGGTTTGACAGATTAGAAGATTTGAAAGATCTCCGAAAATGAAAGCTGCTGAACGATTTAACCTAGTTCCCTAGAATCCTGAATAATTTGAATCCATTGAAGGTTCATTGTTGGAACAAATCAAATATCATTGGGTGATTTGTTGATTGTTGAGATTGTTTGAATTAACATCAATATATTTTTTAAAATCCAAGATTAAAATGATAGATTTTTTATTAGCGCTTGTAAATGATTGAAACAAGAAAATGCGCTTGAGAATGATGAAAACAAGAAAATTATCTCTTAGGTAATATGTTTGAGATGTTCTTTAAATAAAAAATCAGGCGGCGGGCAGCCTTAACCTCTTCATGGTGCAATTTTGTGTAAGTTGCACAGAAAGAAAGACAAAATGTAGCGGTCTGAAAAGCAGCATAGTTTAACCAATTCAGAAAAATGTTCTGTGAGCCTTCTCACTAAAATGTTAATACTAGTTAATAAATATTAAAATAAAGTTTTATTAAATCGATCAATCAAAATTACAAAATCGAAACTAATGTTTCAGTAAAATGGCATTTCTGTTGTGAAACTTGTCCTATATAATAATCCTTAATGGCTTTACTGTCACTGTGTACCCACTGTATTTACATTTCAAAATATCGAATCGACTCCCTTTAATAATGTACTTTTGGTATCAATACACACTTTCGCATTCAGAATATCAATAAATTTGTTTGTTAATATATATTCTAACTCAAAACTTATTTCAAACATTCAAGTCTACTGATTTGCCCTTCACAATGTTCAGGAGTTAATTATAATGATGGCGAGTCGATGAAAATACAATCCCACCACGATCAAGTTATTAAAGTATTATTTCAAACGGAACTGTTTGTAGGAATTTTGGGTTAAAATTTTTACAGATTGAATAGAATTGGCATGTATTATTTTGAGAATTCAAATCTTACAATTGTTAGTAAAATTATCATATACCTTATTGATTAGCCAAACCTTAATGTTCTAATAGTCATTCTCCGCCGCCTGATTTTTTATTTAAAGAACATCTCAAACATATTACCTAAGATATAATTTTCTTGTTTTCATCATTCTCAAGCGCATTTTCTTGTTTCAATCATTTACAAGCGCTAATAAAAAATCTATCATTTTAATCTTGGATTTTAAAAAATATATTTCAATCATTTTCAATTTGAAACACTATTATTAAATTGAATTAATTTTTATAAAAATAAAATCACCCATACAATAGATATACAGATAAATTTCAATTCCTCTTATTTGCAAATTGTACCTAAGTGAAAGTAAAAGTCCATGGCCATTTCAAAAAATAATTCTGTATTATCATGCATCTATAATGGCTAATTATCACGTATTCCTATGATAGTATAAAAGTAAAATTGATTAGTTTCAATAAACAAAAATATCATTTAGCGAACCGTGTTAACCATAAGGTGTAAATAAACATAAGGTGTAAATCATCATAAAGTGTATCTGATAAATTAAAATACTCCAAAACAGAACTGAGTTGAAATCAATAATAACATCACAATAAATTAAATCAGAGAAATCATCAAATACCTCAACCAAACACCAAAACAAAAACAGCTGATCGGCGTGAGGACGATGTTTTTAGTTGATTGAGAGATTGAGTATTGATGGTTTGATGTTGTATGTCAAAAGGTAATGATGATGAGATGGTGTGATCATTGTGAATAATTTCACATTATTAAGGTGAAAAGTACGATTCCAAACAATATCAATGGGAAATCACAACAGACAACACACAAACACATAAACACAGCGAGCCACATTTGTTGATGTTATGAACAAAGCTCGACACAGTAGAATAAGACTTGTTGGAACTCATTACCACCGAGATTGCTCCGATTTGATCCACAAATGTACCAAAATAAGAGAAGTCAATCACAACAACACACGTAAAGCACAGTTTGTACTGCTGGCAGTAAGCCTGCAGACCTGTACTGCGAGAGATTAGCAATGTGTTCAGAAAACACATATGTTGGGGGCACGCCACTGAAAAGGGCGGTGTTGCACTCTACACTGAACGCTACGGTGCTGATAAGCTAACTTCCACTGCACACTTGAAAAACCTTCCTTGAGATGTACAAAACCGAATGGCATGATTTTTTGGGGGCAATGCTTGCCTGCATTACACTCCAATGTTTTAAAGGGGAAACCCTTTGAAAAAGCGTTACTTACACAGCCAAAATCATAAAAAATCTATAAATTAAACGTGACTTATACCATTCAACAAGAGACATCCAGTCGATTTAAACTCTTTATATATTTTTAAGTAGAATAAATAATTTAAATTACCTTTAAAACGATTCAAATACTTTGTGATAATTCAAAATGTTATTTAATTCATTGCTTAAGACATTTACTAATCGTCAAGACATGGGAATGCTAATTAAAAGTGACTAAAAGATGGATGAATGATTGGGCGGCAATGAGTTAATTACTTGTTTTTGAGAATACACCAAATACCAACAAATGGAATTCAAGTATTACACCTCAATATACTCATCAAATAAAAAATCACAATAGCAATAACAAAATACCGGAAATTAAGTCAAACCAAGAATTAAAATAGAAATTGACATTTATTTTTGTGTTAATCATATTGTCTCAAAATTTAATTTGTCGCAATGATTTGTAAATAAATAAATTTAAGAAATAAATGCACAACAACCATTTAAATATTTTCACAAAATGGCGTTGGAACAAAGGAACATACAAGATAGAATCGAAAACATGAAAGATATAAAAGTATTGACATAATTATCAAGATTGAATTATTGAATATATGTGGAAACCATTTTAAAGTCAAAGTGTCATAAAGATTTATTAAAGCTATTACTTTTATTATTGGTTCAATTTAAATTAGTTATCAAATAAGCAACCTTTTAATCAATCAGCGTTTTAATCTAAAAAAATTTAATGATAAAAAACAGTGAAATGGTGGTAGTAAATGGCAATAACACTACATTTGCAGTTCATAATTTAATTATCAATGAAATTAAAATAATTTTGCAACCATTTGATTATATTCGACGCGGTAGATAACGACACAATAAAAATGTCGATGACTTACATGATTAAAATGTTGACATGGGAAACTACTCGTAAAATAAAATTTTGAAACACCAAAAATATGAAAAGACAAAACACAAACCAAATTCAAGTTAATCCAGCATGGGAGCAAGTCACTCGACTGACAAAACTTAACATAGCCCGGATCGATCAATTAAATCCAGAACTAAGAGACAAAGTCAGTAAACATGTTTTGCAGTGGTTAACGCATACTCAGTGATAGTTTGAAATTATTGACTTTCAGAATTTACAACCTAGACTAGAATTAAAACCATTTCTAGATTGAGATTATTCAGACAATTATTTGAGTTTATATTACGATTGATTTGGCTAACATTCTACAACTAACAATAATATTTTTATAATAAATTGATCAAATGTTGATTATGGTTTGACTTTATGTTGATGGCATTATTGTTATGGCTCTCATTTGGAAACTAGAATACTGATTTTTTAATAAAAAACAATAAAATTAAACTTTATGTAATTGAATTACAAAACTTAGAACTAAAAATCCTTAGATGCTACCGAAATTTAAATTTAAAACAAGTAGAGTGTAATAAAACAAATAAAATTCAACAAAAGATACATTTTTAAAACTGTTTTAAAAATTCACTTCAAAAATTTTTAATGAATAATGGCGTTGTTGAAAGTCATATCATCAATTAATTGATATTCTCAATTGCAATTGGAAAAACCACTTGACTGTCGAGTCGATCGCACACTGATTGTCTACATGGTAAATGATACATTCAAAATTTGTTGCCGTTAACGACAACAACCGTTAGACCAAACATTTATTATTAAATGAATACAAATTATAATGTTTGTAAGGGAAAAGAAGTAAAACCTAAAAAAAGCTATTGAAACTGATGTGTGATATGAAAAAGATTGATCTGATACAAAGTGTAAAGTGCAAATGAATGCTCCTCCTTGGTCAAATCTATTCGGCAACTTCCACCACCACTCGAACAAATTCGTTCGGGTCTCGCAGGTCCACAATGTTCTTCTCCTTTTGTGCTTTCATTGACTTGGGCAGACCAAAGTGTTGAGTTCGAATATGGATGACCAGATTTGAACGTAGTTTGCATTGTTTGCTGCAGTGAGGCCAATTACAGTGAAATTGATTAGTGTCGAGATGAGTCAGTTCGTGTTGTTTCAAGCGAGCACTACAGAAAAATGATGCAGTGCATTCAGGGTGGGTGCAGTGGAAATGGTTCGATTGATGTTTGGTTAGTTGATGAGTTGTCATTTTGCGACGTGTGTCGGTCACTTGGGCACAGTCGTTCACGAGATTGCACTTGAATTGACCAGTCAAATGAATCAAGTACCAATGATTGTTAGCTATCTTTTGGGAATCATATTCTTTGGAACAAACTGGACAAAGAAATGGAGTACTGCGAGAATGATTCTGTTTGATGTGAGCAGAAACTTGCCTCCTGAAAAAAATAAAACTAGGTCAATTTAATGTGAAACTATAGTGTTCACTTACGGAATATCGAACCGTTCATTGCAATTGGTGGCAAAACATTGAAGAGGAGAAAGTTGATGCGCAGTGCTCAAGTGATCGTGAAAATGGACCAATGAGTCCAACTTGACATTGCAATTTGACTGGGTACAATTCAAATGGAGCACTTTGAACTTTGATTCATCTCGGTCCTCATTGGCAATGTCGTCACCATCATCTTCATTTTCTCCATCATCATTCACCTCAACAGTTTTCTTCGATCTCTTTCCAGTTCGATTTGGTTGAGATTGTTTTCGTTTGTTGAGTTTGCGAGCAGTGGAAGCAGTTGACTGTTTCGATGTGACTCGATTCGATCGTGGTCGAGCACTGGTCGATGGCTCATTCGATACGACCACCGAACCATCGTGACTGGCCATCTCGTCACCTCCATCCAAGTCTTGTTCGTGTCCCGATCCATTCTCGTGACTCATCACTTGATCCATGTTTGTCTGTGCGTCACTCGATTGGACCACTCGAGTCGACTGTGACTGATCGCCATTTGAGGTGTGATCACGTGATGAGGTGTCGATTGGTTGATTCAAATTGGCCTGCACCACTTCATTGACTGGATGGTTGAGTTGCATCGAGTTGTCGTCATCATCACTCACCTCTTCCTTCTTCACCACAAATCGATCACATCCACAGTCATCGTCATCTTCATATTCTTCTTTGATTCTACCTTCACATCACTCGATTCGGTTTTGATGTATGCAGGAACATATTCTCGTTTGATGAAAATGTCATGATCCTCTTCATCCTCTTCTTTTATTTCTACCTTCACCTCTTCATCGTCCCATTCAGTTTTGACCGTCACCTGATTGTTTGATGTGCCTGTGCAAATATCACCAAATGTAAATAAGTCAAATACAACCAACCAACAAGTCATACCTTGTTTGTCCAGTCCGTCATCTCCTTCTTCTTTTATTTCCTCCTTAATTTCTTCCTTCACAGTCATACCATCACTGTTGAGACCCTCATCTTCATATTCTTGTTTGATGTTACAATACTCCACCAGAAGAGCATCATATTTCTTCTTCTCTTGTTGCTTCAAATCCACCAGTTGTCGGCGTAATTGATCATTTTCACTAAGCAACGCACGTTCACGGTCCTTTAGATGACCCATTTCTTCAAGTAACTTGTGATGACGATTCATTTGTTCGTAGATGAGATCGGGTCAAGTTGGGTTCGGGAAAGGGAGCAAAAGTAGAATCGGTCGTGGTGATCAAATAGAAATGAGAGCGACAGTGAGCAGACAGACAGACACAGCACAACACACAACAACTGAACAACTTTTCTCAGCCTGCCAACTATTTTCACTCTGTTTGGGTGGAAATAGTGGCACTTGCAGTTGTTGTGTCTTGTCCTCTCTCGCTCACATTGACTGTGTGCTTCGAGTAAACATATTTCCTCACCACATTTCGTCTTGTCCTCTTCACTTTTTCCCTGTTGCTTATCTCCCATCAATCTATCTACATTGGTCAATTGTCATCTACTCGTCATGAATGGTCACGCAGCTGCAGACATGGACGAGGCAAATTGTGGAATGCATCACTCGTTACGTGAGCAAATGGGTCAACTTGTGGACCGTGAACGAGTGCTATGCAGTGAGAATGATCAATTACGAGCACAACTGGTGGAGATGAAGGAACAAGAGAAGAAGAAATATGATGATTTGATGGTGCAGTATAACATGAAACGAGAATATGAAGATGGTGAGTTTGGTTCGGTTGTTTGTATTTGACTTTATTTACATTTGTTGATATTGGCACAGGCACATTAACCAATCAGGTGACGGTCAAAACTGAATGGGATGATGAAGATGTGAAGGTAGAAATCAAAGAAGAAATCAAAGAAGAACACGAAGAGGATCATGACATTTTCATCAAACGAGAATATGTTCCTGCATACATCAAAACCGAATCGGATGATGAAGATGTGAAGGATATAATCAAACAAGAAATCAAAGAGGAATATGATGAAGATGATCATGTCGACGACTGTGGATTTGACCTACGTTTGGTGAAGAAAGAATTGGTGAGTGATGATGACGACAACTCGATGCAAATCGATGATCCAGCCAATGCCGATGAAGTGATTCCGCCCAATTTAGCTGAGCCAAAGGACATTGTATCACGTGATCAAGTCAACAGGCCAATGCAGTCTGTGTTTGAGCTGTCTCCATCAGCCAACTGCCAAATGCAACTGACCAACAGCTCACAGATTGAACAAAGTGTTGACCAACAAGTGGACAAAGCTGATCACGAGCCTAACGAGCCACACAATGACTGCCAGAACGAATCGCTTTCAACTTCGAAACAGTCCAAGACTCGCAAACGAAGACGCCCAGGCACAGAAAATTCTTCATTCGAGAATAGTTTGACATTCGGCGAAGTGTCCCCTCCTGGCCCGATGACGAGCTCGAAGCGAACTCGAGTGTCTTCTTCTTTGGATCGCCGAACGAACACTGATCAAATGAGCACTCAATCAAGAGTTTACTTAAGTGATGGTGACGATCAAAATGGAATTGGCTCGAGTGGAGAAGAAGACAAAGGTGTCGGACAAAGTGAAGACGGAGAAACGTGGTTGGACAGTGAAACAGAGTTGGGTGATGATGAAGATGAAGGTGGAAATTACAAGATTAGGACCATCAAGTTGAAATGCACAGAGGATGGCTGTGAGGATGAGGTTTCGAACAGAGTCGAGTTGGACAATCACTTACAAGGTGAACATCACATATCTCCTTATCGATGTTTGGCTGAAGGATGCGGCCAACGGTTTGAGAAATGGTGAGTGTGGTGTGGTGGTGACTTGGTTTAATTGATTTGTTTTGTAGGGATGGACAGGGTTTAAGTAATCATGTTCAACACAACCATTCGAACATCTCCACCTGGTCATGTTCTCACTGCACCAAGACATTCAAATCGCACAATCTTTTGTACAAGCATCTCCATTACTATCACTTCGAAGGTCAATTCAAGTGTGGCTATGATGGTTGTCACTATGATCGAGTGGCCACACTTCGATTAGAAATATTGAGTCATCAGAAATCCGTCCATCCCAAGACAACAATCTACACTTGCAAATTCCCCAACTGTGGCAAATCATTCAACCATAAAGGCAATTTCGAGGTTCACCAACGAATTCACAACGTTGTCAAGCCTTTCCGTTGTGACTGGACTGGTTGTGGCAAGTCATTCGCCCAAAAAGTTACTCTTGACGCTCATCTACGGATTCATCAGAAAGTCAAACCTTTCAAATGTACCTGGAACATGTGTGACTATGCTGCAGCACAACAATGCGATGTAATCAAACACATTCGCACTCAACATTTCGGTTTACCTCCAAGCCAGAAGGAACAACGTCAACGCGGCATTGAAGACAATCGAAACCCTCGTGACTATCTCCTCAACACTACAACACCAATCTAACCACAATTCCAACTTCTCTGACCGCTCACCATTTTACGTACACCACATCCCACAACATTCTCCACACAGACCACACATTCAATTTGTTGATAATATATCTCACTATTTGCAATATTCACAACTGTAACAATTAAATAAATTACTGCTTTTATTATTTGTTTGACATCATCGATTCAACCTGTACAATGTGCATGACTAAACGACGTTCACTGAACGTAATGCATTGGGTACTTGATGGCATGTGAATGTGCACTGAACAATATGCAATCGCTCTCTCACTCGAATCACCACTAAACTGTTACATCATTTGAATTTGAGTGAATGTATTTTGTTACATTTTGTTTGTCGACTGTCAAAATTTTCATTAATATGAAATCATAGAACCAGTTTATTTGCACCAATTGTAACGGAAGAAATAAATAACAGTAAAACAAAAAAGTGTACTTTGCTGTCCTGTCTAGTATACTGTTTAGTCAGTCAGTTATAGTCGGTTATAGTCAGTTTCAACTTAAATATTCTTATTAAACACCACACGATTCATTCACTTCCAAATTGTGTCAGACAAATATAATTAGACCAATAGAAATATAAGTACGAGTAAGTACATTAAAGTTATGAAAAGTCTATCGAATACGCAACCAGAAAATGAACTCATTTAAATTGGGAATGCTAATTAGTTTGCAAAAAAAATTGCACAATACTTTAAGGTTTAAGACGCAAGTCTATCCCAGTAAATCATTAAAAAAAATTCAGTAGCTTCAAAGTTTTAATCCAATTTAAGAACTATGAAAAAAAACTCAGTAATTAATTCGCAATTCTCCAATTAATAGAATGTTGAGGAGCATGTGAAATTCGATCAATTCCCATTTTCTTTATTTCTGGACTTTGGTCTGTGAGTATCGAAAAGAGAAAAGATTTTTGCGTGAGCGTAAATGCGTTCCTAGTAATAATGATAATAATGAACATGTGACAAATCAATAAGGTAGAATTAAAAATATATGACATGAAAGACATGAAAATCTTAAAATAATTTTCAATTTTGAATAAATACAGTTGAATCGACTTTGCGAAGAATGGGTTAAAAATAGAATAAAACACTGCATTAATACAATACAAATAAGGTTTAGAGTAAATTTTCTAAGGGCAACCTTTGATATATAATATTTTATGACAAACCATTTAATGCTCATTCCAAAATGTGATAAATAATAATAAAAAGTTTTGTTCAAATGGGCAAATTTTTAATAATTAAACTCCAAAAAATAAGTAAAAATAAAACTAAATCTAGGCTTGAATCCATCAAATCACTATTTTGTACTCTTGAAGCAGTAATACATTCGATTGTCACAGTAAAGACCATCGGCACAGTCCTGGTACAGTGGTTCCCCTGGGTGAGTAGTTGAGAAGAAACAGTCTTCACCTTCCTCTATAGATTCAAAAAACAAATTAAATTTGACATTAACTATAAACTTCTTTAGACTTACGCAAAACTTGAGTACAAAACGAACAGCAGCCACAAACGGACGCATTGGCTAGGACCTGGTACTCGGGTCCACGTTGGTGACATTCATGTTCATTCACAATGGGACACACAGGCACGACACGAGAGCAATAGTAGGCAGGTGCACATTCAAGTTTACGGTGAGCTGAGATGAGACTCGCCATTAGACAGAAGTAGTGCATAAAACTTGACTTAATAGGTACGACAACGGAACAATGTCTTTGTCAATTGTTTTGTTAAATAAATTACAAATATCTAAATCATTTTAAAGCAGCTTCAGCTTCTCAGTTTACAATACAAATTGCAAATCATGATCATTACAAAAACTGCATTATGAATCATGTCATAATTTATGATATTGACTAAGCTAAATAAAGAAATTGTGTTTATTGTATCTTGACTTGATTAAAATTTAATTTCAAAGTTATCAAAACCTCAATTAGAATCGAGGTTTTAAAAACTAATACCCCTGTTCACATCAATTTGGAGCTTTCGAGAGAATATTTGTAAGACTATTGTACTTGCGTGAAGCAAACAATGGAAATAATATGTCAAATAATAGAAGCAGTCATTTATTTACTTTGTTAAAATTAAGAATATCTTAAATAGTGAGATATATTAATGATTCAATTGAATCGTGGTGTAAATAAACAAATATATTATAATTAACAAGAGATTGAATGTGTGGTCTGTGTGGAGAATATTGTGGGACATGACATTGAGGTGAGTGGGATTGAGTGGTGTGGTGTGGTGAGTGGTCAGTGGAGTTGTGCTCAGATTGGTCAGTTGTCGAGTTCCTTCTGGAGATAGTCACGAGGGTTGCGATTGTCCTCGATGCCTAGTTCACGTTGCTTCTTCTGGCTTTTAGGGAGATGGAAATGTTTCATGCGAATGTGTCTGATTACATCGCTTTGTTGTGTTGAAGAATAGCCACACATGTCCCAGGTACAGTTGAAAGGTTTGACTCCTTGGTGAATGCGTTGATGATTGTCGAAATTAAACTTTTTGTTGAATGATTTGTCACAATTGTTGAATTGACAAGTGAACATTGTTGACTTGGGATGGACTGATTGCTGATGACTCTTTATTTCAGATCGAAATGTGGCCACTCGATCATAGTGACAACCATCATAGCCACACTTGAATTGACCTTCGAAGGGATACAAATGTAGATGATTATACAAAAGATGATGAGACTTGAATGTCTTGGTGCAGCGAGGACATGGCCAGGTGGAGATGTTCGAATGGTTGAGTTGAACATGATTACCTAGATCACCCCTATAAAACAAATCAATTAAACCAACTCAACACCACCAATCACACTCACCATTGCTCAAACCGTTTCGAAACATCCTCGAGCCAAACATCGATAAAAAGATGTGTTATGTTCATTTCGCAAGTGATCGTGCAACTCGACTCTGTTCGAAACCTCATCCTCACAGCCATCCTCGATGCACTTCAACTTGAGAATCTCAATTTTGTAATGTCCCTTTTCTTCTTCGCCCAACTCGGCTTCATTGTCATCATCTTCACTTTGTTCCAAATCATTTTGTCGTCCATTTCACTCAAGCCAACTGCCACTGCAGTGCTCACTTCCTGGACGGTCTCTGGTCGGTCCAACTCTGTGTCCACTCGAGTTCGCTTCGAGATGGTCATGGGACCATTCATGGACACTTGGCCGCTTGTCATGGCTGTGCGTTTTCGTGTGCGACTTTGTGACTGTTTCGTAGTTGGCCATTGGTTGTGGCCGTGATTGGCTGGCTCGTTAGGCTCGTGATCAGCTTTGTCCACTTGTTGGTCAACACTTTGTTCAATCTGTGAGCTGTTGGTCAGTTGCATTTGGCAGTTGGCTGATGGAGACAGCTCAAACACAGACTGCACTGGCCTGTTGACTTGATCACGTGATAGAATGTCCTTTGGCTCAACTAAATTGGCCTGAATCACTTCATCGGCATTGGCTGGATCATCAATTTGCATCGAGTTGGCATCATCATCACTCACCTCTTCTTTCTTCACCAAACGTAGGTCATGTCCACAATCGTCGGATTGATCATCTTCCTCCTTGATTTCTTCTTTGATTTCTACCTTCACATCTTCATCATCCGATTCGGTTTTGATGTATGCAGACACATATTCCTGTTTGATGAAAATGTCATGATCCTCTTCCTCTTTTATTTCCACCTTGATTTCTTGCTTCACCTCTTCATCGTCCCATTCAGTTTTGACCGTCACCTGATTGTTTGATGTGCCTGTGCAAATATCAACAAATGTAAATAAAGTCAAATACAAACCACCTCACAGTCATACCATCGTTGTCCAGTCCGTCATCTTCATATTCTCGTTTCATGTTATACTGCACCATCAAATCATCATATTTCCTGTGAGCCTCTTCTTCCATCTCCACCAGTTGTGCTCGTAATTGGTCATTTTCACCAATCAACACTCGTTCACGGTGCTTGAGTTGAGCGACTACCTCTGATAACTCGTGATGTGATTGACAATTGGTCTGATGGTTGTCTTCAGATACGTGACGATCCATTTTGAGTAGATGAGAACGGGTAATGTTGGGTTCGGGAAAGCAATAAAAAGTAGAATCAGACGTGGTGAACAAATAGAAATGACAAGTGAACAGACAGACACAGACAACAACACACAACTCAGCCGTGCAAAAGTAGTGTGCTACAGACCGAGTGAGAGAGAGGCATCGATTGTCACACACAGGCACAGTCAGCTGTTTTGTTTGTGTTGCACGCTGTCCTACCGAACACCGCTCTCTGTCATTTCTCCGCCACCAACCACCAAAGTGTCTCCTTTCTTTCTGTTTGTTCTACTCGTGATTTGTCTCATCTCGCCTCACAATGTCAAATGAAAACGAGTTCGTTGCATCTGTGAATCGACTCGAAAGTCTAATTGACTCGAACCAGACAGACCTGAAGCGTGATGTTGAGTCACTAATCGACCGACGATTTAGTTCGTTGAAGGAAGAGGTCAACAAATTGAAGTGTGCTCAGTCTGCTCTCGATCAAATCAACAATCTGATGGCTTTGTGGGACGATCGACGCGATTTGAGTGACTTGCCTAATCGTATTCGTACCATACTCGAAGGTGTCACTGCAAACAACCAACAGTCACACCATTTGGACGCATCAGAAGTTGGTGATAATGTTACTGTTGAACAGTCTGCGAATAGTCTAGGTGGAAATGAATTTCGTACAGAAGAACACGTGAATGGTCTCAGCACAAATGTCCCGTCAACCTCGATTGTCAACGATCTCAACTCATCGACTATTGACAACGAACAAGTGAACTATCTCTCTACTGTCGAACCAATTCCTTCTGCAGTCTACAGCAGCAAGGACGTACCTACATCAAGTTCAATCATTGACACGAACATCAAGACTGAAGGTAAGCAATTGTAGTTGTTGTTGAATGTTGACATAATTTAGTGCATTTCTGTGCATTGTCTAGATGCATCAAACAGTCAACAGTCAGTCCAAATGTGTAAACGAGTCAAGATGGAACAAGATGCACAATACATCACCGACTCGGATGGTGACGGTGGATTTGACGATTGCATTGTGAAGCAAGAAATTAAGGAGGAATTCGATGAGACTTGGCTATTGGATCCCGATAACGGTCAGTCTGTTCAAATTTGGGCTCAAGTCAAGACTGAAGTGAAGGAAGAGGTGGAAAGTGAAGAAGAAAATGTCATTGGACCTGAGGATGGCGAAGAACTCAATGACAGCCAAAACGAATATTTACACGAGTCGTCCAATGGAACGAATCAAGGTTCCGCGAATGGCCAACAAGTGGACAAAGGTGATCATGGGCCAAACGAGCCAGCCGATAACTGCCAGAACGAATCGCCAATTTCGAAACAGTCTAAAACTCGCAAACGAAGACGCGCAGGCAAATCACAAGTTATCGAAAATTCTTCATTCGAGAATAGTTTGACTAGCGGCGAAGTGTCCTCTCCTGGTTCGATGACGTTGTCGAAACGAACTCGAGTGTCTTCTTCTTTGGATCGCCGAACGAACGCCGATCAAATGAGCACTCAATCAAAAGTTAATTTAAGTGAAAGCGACCGTCGAAGTGGAAATGGAGAAGAAGAAAATGGCGTCGAACAAAGTGAAGACGGAGAAAGGTGGTTGGACAGTGAAACAGAGTTGGGTGATGATGAAGATGAAGGTGGAAATTACAGGATTAGGACTATCAAGTTGAAATGCACCGAGGATGGCTGTAATGATGAGGTTTCGAACAGAGTTGCACGATCACTTGCGAGTTATACATCACATATCTCCTTATCGATGTTTGGCTGAAGGATGCAACGAACGATTTGAGCAATGGTGAGTGTGGTGTGGTGGAGTTGAGTTGGTTTAATTGATTTGTTTTCTAGGACTGAGCTTGGTAATCATGTTTTTTATAATCATTCGAACATCTCCACCTGGCCATGTCCTCAGTGCACAAAGAAATACAAGTCTCAGCATTGTTTGTATATGCATCTATATTTCTATCACTTCGAAGGTCAATTCAAGTGTGGCTATGATGGTTGTCACTATGATCAAGTGGCCACATTTCGAATTGAGATATTGAGTCATCAGAAATTCGTCCATCCCAAGTCAACCATCTTCACTTGTCAATTCCTCAACTGTGGCAAGTCATTCAACCACAAGGGTCATTTCAATGTTCACCAACGAATTCACAAAAAAGTCAAACCATTCAAATGTACCTGGAACATGTGTGACTATACTGCAACACAACATGGCCATGTAATCACACACATCCGCATGAAGCATTTCCATCTCCCAGCAAGCCAGAAGGAACAACGTCAACTTGGCATTGAAGACAATCGCAACCCTCGTGACTATCTCCTCAACACTACAACACCAATCTAACCACAATTCCACATTCCATTTTACGTACACCACACCCCACAACATTCTCCACACAGACAACACATTCAATTCGTTGTTAATTTCACACTGTCACATATCTCACTATTTGGAATATTCAAAACTGTAACACTTAAATAAATTTCTGCTTTTATTCTTTGTTTGCCATATATGAGTATATGAATTAATAAACAAATACAAAACAATGGTTAACGTTTTATTATGTTGAAATTAGAGGAAAATCAGTCATAAACAGTATAGAAGTAAATCCACAAATGTAAAAAGTGATCATCGACAATTAGCTGATGATGCGTCTTATCAGTACGTACTGCCCAGTAGTATTGGTGTGACTTTGAGTGATGTTTCAATGTTGTTGCAATCAGTATCTTCGGTAAGTTTTACACCGCACAAATTCGATACGAATTTTGTGTCGAATGCAATTGATTTTACCAACAACGTTTACAGTGCTAAAAGTTTGACCGTAACAAATGTTCTGTTTGTCAATGGATTGATGCCATGATATGGCATTGCCATGGCACAAGTTGGGGATCACACAGCACATCAGTCTTTCGAGCAAAGCTCTGGCCATTCCTGACTGCTTACTGTGCTAGCATGATGGCTGAAGACTCAACTGATTTACCCAAGCTGTGAAAATTGCTTGAGACACGATTCGTCAAACAATCAAAGAGTTTATTTATAATTGATTTTGTAAATGTTTTGTCATTTAGCTATATGAAATAAGTTTTAAAAAATACCTTTTTTAAGAAGCAAATTCGCGACCAGTATAACATTAAGGGTTTCCTAAATTTAACTAATTAAAATTCAATTAAAATAAACTGATCGGATATGTTGGACAGATTTTTGAAATAGTTTTGCGCCTTCTCTTGCAGTATGGTTGGGCTTGTTCGGTGTTGGCTTAGTCAAATTCCATCAGGAAGGTAGACGATCTTGGTCCATACTACGGTAACGAACAAAACAGTTTAACACTTTGTCACGATTGTTTCGCTCGTTGTCAGTCGTCATACTCGTCCTGAAGTGTCCTGTATAAATTGATTCACACTCCATTTCAGGTCCAAACAATGACGATTTAAATGGTTTATCATTACCAATTGTACAAGAATATCGAACCGGAATTGCAATTGATGACTCACTTATCAAGGAGATGGACATGTTCGGTGCATGTGTGTATGGGAAATATAAAATTATGATTTTTGGAAGCGTATTTAAGCACCAACGACATTACAAGTCCGTGGGAATATAAATTGACTTGCAACCGTCGCTTGAATTGCTAGGGAAACACAACACAGCTACTGATAACTTTTTCTTTGTGATTGCTGCTCTCATTTGCTGTTGGGTAGACTTGTACGATCACTTTTACCTTTACATGTTTGATAAGTAAAAGTAAAAAAAAGTTAAACAATGTTTACTCACATTGATTTAAATTCTCTTCAATGGAAATTACGTTAGTTTTCAAATGATGTGACTTTTGTGGTTGTAAAAAAGAGTTTTCTATCCACAATTTAATTTTCAATGCTTAGTCATCTGTCTTTGAAGCAACGATTAGGGAAAGAAGAAATTTTCGAATTAACGAAATTTTAAGGTTTAAATACTTTTTAAACCCCAAACAGAAAAAACTTCAAAATTTATTTGCGTAAGCTTACTTTTGAAAAAAATATCTTTGAATCTGTAATAAATTATGACCTAAAAATGAACAAGATTTGAATTCGAAAGTTAATCCAATAAATTGAATATCTTAGAATGAAACCTTTTGTTAGATGGACAAATACTTAAGACAAAAGTTACGTAATAACTATTATTTAATTCAAATAAATTAAATTCGACTACTTTAATCACTTTCAATCAAGAAGCATGTGCGTGTGTTTCGGTGCTTTAAGTGCCAGCGCTATGGTCATTTTAAACAAACTTGTCGAAATTCTGTGGCTTGTGCGGCTTGTGCAGGCCCACACGAAACAAAAAATTGCACGGTTCATGACGAGAAATGTTCCAATTGTGCTTGGGTTGATAAAAGGAAACAAAGAAATCAACAACCATTTGGTTGTGATCATCGTGCCGATAGTAGGACTTGTCGGTCTTACTTAAAAATGTATGAAATGGTCGAAACTCAGTTTGACTGTGGCTGAGATTGTAATAATTTGTTAACATTGAGTGTGTGAACTCACTGATATCTATTTTGTAAACTTTGTTTATTATACTTCTTTAAATTGTCTGTAAACTATACCTTTGTATATCTTAATTGGATAAAGGTTATGAAATAAACTAATTAAAAAAAATCACTTTCAATCCATAAAACAGAATTAGAATTTACATGAAAATTAGGATTCAGCAGTCAATATCATCGTAAAACAACTGCAAGAATGCGTTTAGTCGAAAAGAAGTACTGAATAAATTAAACATTATTTAAACTTTCTTGTACGAATGAAAATTCTGCTTAGCTCAATAAATAATTTTTCTCTGAAAGTTAGCTTTGCTGTGACACTTTTGTAGTACGTGTGTTCCTTCAACGAGTTAGGAGATTGTTTTTGAACCAACGGTAAAGTATCATATATTAATAGTGATTTTAATAAAGTAGAAAAAGATTATGTACTTGTCACAACGATGATCAAACGGAAAGTCAGAACAATCGACAGAGTACATTTAGGATAGTTTTTAAATACCTTTTAAGACCAATACAAAGAAACTTATAAATATATTTAGAAAAACAGTTTGAAAAATATTGTTTTATTCTGTGTTAAATTATGACGTAATAATGAACAAGTACTTGAATAATAGATCAAAGTTTGTATAATAAATTGAATATCATTTAATGAAACCTTTTGTTATAACAAATACGAGCACCTAACTAACTGTAGTAACGAATAATATCTAACTTAAGCAAATGTTTACTTGAAAAAATTAAATTAAATTCATAAAACTGCAATAATCACTTTCCATCGATAAAACATTACTAAAATCCATTATTAAACTATGACAACAAGAATTTGTGTAATTAAAAAATACTAAGTAAATAAAAACATAAAACACAATTTAAACTTTCTTGTAAAACAACCAAAATTCAAATAGTAATTAAATAGTAATTAAAATGCAGCCAAACCACAATGACAACGACAATTAAATCAAGTACACGTTTATATTACCTTTTGAAATGAAATGAAAAAGATTATAATCAATTTAAATAGAAATGCGTTTTATTACAAACATTACATACTGTTTGGAAATATTTTCACTAGTTACCGCTTAAGAGGAAAATAGTGAAGAGAAGATGTCAAAATTATGCAAACAGTTTCACTACTACTATCTAATAACTTGTTCGAGCGGTAAAACACTCATATAGCAATCCAAATACACACAAAATGACATACAATTGAGCTTTTTATTACAGATTTAATGCATTTTAAAGTTTTACCAATAATACTAAATGACAAGCGCCAAATCAATAAGGTAAAATTAAAAATCTATGACATGAAAGACATAAAAATCTAAAAATAATTTTCAAGGTTCAATAAATACGGTCGATCGACCTTGTGAAGAAAGGCTTAAATAAGAAATAAAAATACTACATCAATTAATGCAAATATCATTGAAATTTAAATTTCAGTTTACAAAAATAACCTTTGATATAAAAAAGAAACTAAACGTACATTCCAAAATATGATAAGTCAATAAGCAAAAGTCATGTTCTAATTGGCAAATTTTTAATAATAAAACTCCGAAAAAATAAGTAAAAATCAAAACAAATCCATAATGGAATCCATCACTTAATTACTTAGTACTCTTAAAGCAGTAATACATTCGATTGTCGCAGTAAAGACCATCGGCACAGTCCTGGTACAGTGGTCCTGATGGGTACAGAGTTGTTTCGAAGCAGTTTTCACCTTCCTCTATAGATAAATGTAATAATGTTATTGTAAACTTATAGATAGATAGACTTACGTAAAACTTGAGTACAAAACGAACAACAGCCACAAGTTGACGCATTGGCTATGACCTGGTACTCGGGTCCACGAGTGTGACATTCATGTTCATTCACAATGGGACAGACAGGCACGACCCGAGAGCAATAGTCTGCAGGTGCACATTCAAGTTTACGGTGAGCTGTGATGAGACTCGCCATAAGACTGACAAAGGCAACCACGAATAGGACAAATTTGGATTGCATTCTCAATTGAGTTTGAGGAATAAAGTTATGGACAAGTTGGTCTGGCTTTTATACATTTTAAATGTTTGAGACTTTGAAATATTTACAGGTGTAAAGATATGTTATCACTGGACACTTGTGATGATTTACTAATTGATTGTTAAATTTAAATTATTATCCTCTCTACTTTATCTACTAGATAAGAGTGTGTGTTATATTTACGTTGTGTATTGTGTGCTTGCTATTGTGCAAGCAGTTGCAATAGCATTGTTCAGTAGAAGATTACATTTGAACAGTAAAGAACTTTTGGCAATCCAAACCCAAACCGACACACAATTGAACCTACTTTAAGACAGTTTCAGTACATCCATAATATTTAAATATCTTTTTAAAACTAAAACAGTAAAACGAAATTCATTTAGTAAATTTAAAAATTATGTTTTTTGATTTTTAAGCCTGTGTCAAATTACGACATAACAATGAATAAGTCGTTGAATTTTTAAAAAATCGCACAATAAAATTAATATTTTATAATGAAACCTTTTATTAAATTGAGAATACTTAATGTACATGCAGGAAACCTGGATTAATTTTGAATTCAATCAAAAATGAGATTTTTTTACAAAAAAATACCTTCATGATACTGCCTACGATTAAAACAAATGTGTTTAATTTAACAATAGTCTATGAAAGTTGAAGTGTCTGCAACCGGTGCTGAAACTCGTTGTAAGATAACTTTTGAAAATAATAGTGAACAAAGAATAAGGTTAAAAATACCTTTTGATCAGTTCTGAAATCTTAATTTAGTTTTATAATAGTCAAATATCGATATTTCAATTACAAGTTACTGAAATTACTTGAATCGCTTTGAATTATTTGTGCCAACTAATAGAAGTTGGAATAGAAATTTAAATTCAAATTCAAACCGTTTCATAGACGCAATAAAAACCCACCATTTAATTTTAAAAAATGAAATTTTATTGAATTGATTTAAATAAAATTGCGTTTCAAAAAAGCCACTCGATGACTTTTTTTTATATACGGATCAAATCATAAAATGGCAAACAAATAGTTAAAAGTTTAATGATAATGCAAATGAGGTTTGAATATGTTATATTAAAATGCAACTTTGATTGAGGTCCAGTTTTAAAATGTGAAGTCAATTATTATGATTATAACAAATGCTAACTAAACTTGTTTAAGAAAACTTTTAAGAGAAGTGGTCTACAACAGTCTCAATAATTTGTCCGAGTAATAAAACATTTAGGAAAGCAAAATATGCAAAGTGGCACATAATTGAAATCGATAAAGAATGCAGGAATTTGAAATGTTTAAGTTTTCATTATTTTATAAAAACCGTTTGATTGACCATACTGAACATCAAGAAACGTTTAAAATACAAAAATTAAATTGATAAAACAAAAATAGTCAATTGTGTTTTTGAAAAAATACTTAAAACGCTAAGAAAAATAATAATCATTGATTTTTGCAAAATATTGGGTCTAATAAGTTTAATAATTAAATTCAAAATAAAAATAAAGCACATTTACCATCAATTTATAATCGATCCCATCACATCCGACATTAGTTGGACAGACTTTTATTCATTTTAAGAGCATAAAAAATTGATTTGGTATGAGTGTAAAGATGTTTTATCGTGTGAACTGCAATATGACAACGAGTGGACACTAGAGACGATTAATTTATTGCTCAATTTAAATAATCATACACTCCAATTGTGCGAAATGAGATACGATGGTTGTGTTTTGTGTAGTATTTTTGTGATTGTGCAAGCAGTTGCAATAGCACTTGTTCAAAAACAATAGATAAATCCTTTAGGATGGCAATCAACATTAAACCGACCTGCAAACGAACCCACTCCAAGACAGTTTCAGTACATTTTGTTCGAACAAATACAAAAATTTAATTACAAACAAAAAAAATATATGCAAGCAAGAAAGCATTGCGAATTTTGAAAAATAATTTACTAAATCAATAAATATTTTGTGTCATTATTCATTTGGAGATTTGCGATGTTTTTTTGGCACATTTGGGACATTCGACAATTGGTTTAATACAATCGAAACATAGAGTAAGGCTTTCACAGCACAGAAATCGAAGGTTGCGGGTCTGGGTTTGGTCGAGACATAATCGACACTCAGATACTGAAAGAAGGAAATTGTGAGAGTTTAGAAATTAAATTGTTCAATTTGTAGTTTTGCAATTTAGTACCTGAAAAATTTATCTGAACTGGTTGATCTGCACTCAACAAACAGGCAACTGCTTTTACGGATCGAAATGCCAACAAACGAAGACAACCAACATCGAAACGATCTGCGAAAAGATCGAAGACAACAATCGAGGAGGATGAAGGAGATGATGGTGAAGACATTGCCAATGAGAATCGAGAAGAATCAAAGGTCAAAGTGCTCCATTTGAATTGTACCGAGTCAAATTGCAATGTCAAGTTGGATTCATTGGTCCATTTGCACGATCACTTGAGCACTGTGCATCAACTTTCCCCTCTTCGTTGTTTTGCCATCAATTGCAATGCACGATTCGATATTTCGTAAGTGATTTCTATCATTTCACATTAAATTGACCTAGTTTTATTTTGTCAGACGACAGATTCGTGATCACATCAAACTGAGTCATTCTCAAAGTACTCGATTCTATTGTGCAGTATGCCACAAAGAATATGATTCACAAATGATAGCTTACGATCATTGGTACCATCTTCATTTGACTGGTCAGTTCAAGTGCAATTCTGTGAGTGGCTGTACCAAAGTAACCGACACACGTCGCAAATTGGCAATTCATCAACGGACCAAACATCACTCCCAAGAGAAGAGTTTCAACTGCACCCACCCTGGATGTACTGCTTCATTTGGCTGTAATGCTCATTTGAAACGACACGAAATGACTCATCTCGAACGCAATCAATTTCACTGCAATTGGCCTCACTGCAGCAAACAATTCAAGATTCGTTCCAATCTGATCACTCACATTCGAATGTGTCACTTTGGTTTGCCCAAGTCAATGAAAGCACAGATGGCGAAGAACATTGTGGACCTGCGAGACCCGAACGAATATGTTCGAGTGGTGGTGGACGAGTGATGGCAGAGTTGATTCGACCTTAATTTTTGTTTGTTAATAATATGTTGTATTGTCTGTCAAAACATCCATCCTCATGTATATTAACACTTTGCACTTTACGTTTTCCCCAATATTTTTATTTCTCGCTATTAGTATCAATTTGTTTGTTCATTGTCACTCTATTCACAAATTGACTCAACCTTCAAATGAATCTGTCTGAGTACTAAAATATTATTTAAAATTTCAAAGTTACTTTTTAAGTGAAATGGCTCGTACTTTGGAGGACGCACAAACAATCTTAATATCTTGTCCGAGCAGTAAAACGTTCATGAAAGCAAAATACACAAAGTGACACACAATTAAACGCATTAAGATTAAAAAACTCATACAATTCAAGAATTTTAAAAGTTTAAGTTAAATACTAAGCTGATAATAATAACGAAAGAACGAAATGGGTTCATGTGTTGGCAGGCCAATTCACTTTCTTGTAGAAGCCTTTACTCAACTCGACATTGGCAGACGAAGATCACATGGACGCATCAACAAATTACCCAACGAAATGTTGCGTGCCATTTTGTGCAAAGTACAAGCACATCACTTGATTCGACTCAGATCGGTGTCCACAAAATGGAAAGCCGTTATAGAGGACATTTGTCGTGACAAGAAGTGTTTGATGATCCTGGAGGATTTGGACAAAATTTATCTTTCTGAATTAACCAATCGATTTAATGGTCATTTCAAATTGAGTAAAGATTTTGTCTTTATTCAACTGACAAAAGACAGATATGATATTTACTTGTCTGGCGAACTGTGCAGTGCACTCTTTTCGCGAAAATATTTCCCCGCATTGAGCAATTTATCGTCTCTGCGAAATTTTCCTATTGCCCCACTGAATTCAACTCAATGTTCCTCCAATGGTCGCCAACCTTGAACACTCAAATTCATGTTGTATGTGAAGTTTAATAACACTTTTCTAGTGCCGGTTTATCAGTTACCGATGTTGTGCCATTTCAAGACTATGGAACCTTTTTCCCAATTATTATCAAAGCTGCCAAAGAATTGTGGACTCCGGTCTTAGATCAAGAACTTCTATTTGGCTGGGCAAACCGAATCTCAATCAAATAATTCGATGGAGCCTTCCACATGCAACTGATGGACTTTGTCGAAAATGGCACGAATTCAATTAATTTTATGAGGAATTTTCAAATTATACGCCTAAATCAAGCCAACAGACGTCTCCAACTTTTGGCTCATGCGCGAGACCTTATGAATTCGCTAGAAGTATTTTTCAGTAACTTTGCTTAACGATTGACATTTCATAATTGTTTTATTATATTTTGAATCGAAATTACTTTTTGAACAACTTATTCCATTGACTAATAAATTAAATAAAATTTTGTATTAACGAAAAACTCGTATTTTTTAGAAGTTTTGTGAACAAAGGCTTAAACAAATATTACAATTTAAATTTTCTATTGTTGCAAATGTAACGAATTGGGAGTTGACTGAGATTCCGTGAGCGATCAGATCCACGTCGAATTGGTTTGGTGTTTCTATTGTGATACATAAATAAAATCAACAACACAACACAAAAAGTAGAACAAAAGTTTGCGAAGAGATAAATGCACAAAACAGCAAATTTATTAGAATACACAAACGACATTACAATTAACAATTGTTAGTTATTACTAATAACTTATTAGTAATCGTAATCATTTTATCATTTTATCATCATCACAAGACTCAACATTAGAATATAAAGTATAAAAAAGTTAAACATCGCAGACAAACCATAGTGCAATTTTGAGTACTCCATCTTCAAAGCTCCTCAATGGTCAACTGCTGAATGTTGGGCAACAACAAGTTGTTGACAAGAAATTGAGTAAATCGTTCACGGTCGGTCAAGAATGTTGACAATTGCGGGAAGCAATCCCGATTTACGTAAACAGCAAATGTTTGCACATTGACAAGTGGCGCAAACTTAGGTTCAGACTCCAATTCGTCCTCTATATTCAAACGGAACAGTTGCAACTCAGTCAAGTTTGGCAGTCGACTGACAATATTGAGCAGTCCAGATGAAAGTAAGGCCTGTAAATGATGAGTTCAAAAGATTTTACAACAACAAAACTTAAATGGTAAATACTTACGGGAACATCAAAAGTTTTTCGAATGTACAAAGTTTGCAATGATGTAAACTTGTCACACACCACTTCCCACAACTTATAATAATTAGCGAAAAATGGCAAATCGAGATGAGTGAGATTGCGAATCGAATCAGCCTTGAGCCAGTTCGGAACATCAGTTCCAAGAGCTTCATGAGCCGAACCCGAAAGTGAGAGTCGAGTGCAGTTCGATCCAAGTTGGCCAAGAACTTTTTGTCTTACAGATCTACTAGGACCTTCGCCAATTGGGTGATGAGAAAAGTGTTCAAGATTGGCATAAATTTTCGGTGAAATATATTTCAAAAGAAGCAGAAAGCCACCATTGAGATCGAGTCGTTTGAGTGATGTCAGCGAGTTGATCCATTTGGCAAAAGGAGTAACATCGCAATCGTAATCATTGTACTGAAAGCTCAACGATAGAGTGTGGATCTGTACGGGCCACAACATGAGCACAGAGTCAAAATTATACAAAAAGGAAGACTGAATCACGAGTTGTTGAACAGAGGGAAATAGAACCACCAGGAATAATGCCAAATTACGAGTATTCGCCTGAGAAAGTGCTATAGTTTTGAGTTGGATTAGCACAAAGTCGCGTTTCAGGTCGATTTCTCCAAAGAATCGTTTGGTAATTTCAAATACATTACTCACATTCTCAAAGTCAAAAGAATTAAAAGCACCACACGACAGAATCAACGACTTCTTCGACTGGGCAATCGACTCGATGACAGCTTTCCAACGAGGACAAACCAATCGGAGGCGAATCAGTTCGAGCATTTCCAACTTGACCAGAAAGGTGCGGACAAGTTCGTTGGGAAGGCGAGTTATCGGTCCACCGGGTGAAGGGTCCAATTGAACTTGAGCCAACGATGAAGTGAGGGAATCCATTTCGATTTCAGATTTTGGCGTTCAAGGAAGATTGCAGCGAAAACAGAAAAGTAAAGCCCTTCACAAAAGTTCACAGCCAAATACACAAAACAGAGCTGGCTTGTGACCACGAGCAATGTGCACAGAAAAGCAAGTGACTACAACGTGTGTTTCGTATGGCTTTATGTATTGGAGAACATTAGCAAGCAATGACTAAGCTAACCGATGTTTGTATGACTGTCAGCAGAGAGGCGCCTCGATCATATCGAGGAGATGAGTCAATCATCGCGATAACGAACACCTCACAGACGTGAACTCGAGTTGAATCACGACATTCACATGCTACTTTGCTATTTTTGGGGCAAACAATAACGCAAATTTCATTATACCCAAATGGAATTCAAATTAAATTGTGAGAGTATAGAGTAAAATTGTCAATGAAAAGTGTGCACTGCTGTACAGTTGAGAGTGCAACCAAACGAACATCACGAGAAGCTTGCTCCAGTGAGGCAAAATCGAGTTGGATGTTGAAAAGTTCAAGTTTGATCAAATGGGCCAGTTGGCTGAGCGCGATCATTGTAGGAGTGGTCAACTTGGCCTGTTTTAGATAAAGAAATATTAAAAAATAGTTACAAATTACAGCTACTTACGCATGAGCTATAATGAGTATACATAATGCACAACACTTGCAAACAAGTGGATTCTTCGCAAATCAGGCGCACAACTTGGTCAACACGAGATGTATGAAATATTTTCAAATGAAGGTGAGTAAGTTGAGCAAATATCTGAGCATTGACAGAGCGCAATTGATGACCATTGTTGATATCCAAATCATAGCATTTGAACAAGAGTCGAGTGCAGTTAGTCCACAGGTTTTGAGCCAATTGGTTGAAATCTTCGTAGTTGGACAACTTTTCACCGCGACGTACATTCCATGCGATCTGCTCTAGACGAGCTAAAGTTGGTTCAATCATTGGAAGTATTTGTGAGAAATGACCACAAAAACCAAGTTGCTTTAAAGAAGTGAACGAATTGACGTGAACGGCCAGTGAAGGCAATTCAGTAGTGTCACAACCGAATTCAAGTGATAAATCTGTTGTGCTGGCCACAAAGTGAGAATGTCGTCAAAGGGAAATTTGGACCAACCAAAATTTATGAAAAGTTGTTCCACCGAAGGAAACAATTCCACAAGCAGTGTCTTGAGATACTTGAGACTGTCACTCGAATTAGAATTGAAATGTACCATCAAATTGAGATCTAATACCACAAGGTTGTTAAGTCCCATAAAGAATCGATTCTTCAATTGAACGAAAGCATCCCCGCCATCCCGAAGCAAAGTCAACATCAACGACTTCTCCAGTTTGCCCATCGAGTGGACCACAGCTCGCCATCGTTTGCACACCAGTCTCAGGTGAATCAACTGTCGCCAGGTGAGCTTCTTGAGAACAATCACCAAACACTCGTTGGGCAGCTCGTCGATCACCTTCTCGAATCGTCTCATTCGTTGTATGGACACGCCAATTCCAGCCGTGGCAACCAGGAACAGTTGGGACAAATCGCTACCACCATCTTGGTTCACATTTGAGTCCATTTTCGGAACAAGATATTTCGATTTTGAGAGGAAGAAACAGCCAACCAAACAAACACACCGAAAGTACAACACAGGCTGAACAGAGCTGTCAGCTGTAAAATGTTTAAATCAGTCAAAATAGCCAAGCCTATTGCCACAAAGGCAGCTGTTTTGTTATGCACGCTGCCAGACCGAGCGGTGCTCTCTTTCATTTGTCCGACACCAAACACACAAAGTGTCTCCTATCTGTCTGTTTGTTCTACTCGTCATTTGTCTCATCTCGTTTCACAATGTCAAATGAAAACGAGTTCGTTGCATCTGTGAATCGACTCGAAAGTCTAATTGACTCGAACCAGACAGACCTGAAGCGTGATGTTGAGTCACTAATCGATGGACGATTTAGTTCGTTGAAGGAAGAGGTCAACAAATTGAAGTGTGCTCAGTCTGCTCTCGATCAAATCAACAATCTGATGGCACAGTGGGACGATCGACGCGATTTGAGTGACTTGCCTAATCGTATTCGTACCATACTCGAAGGTGTCACTGCAAACAACCAACAGTCACACCATTTGGACGAATCAGAAGTTGGTGATAATGTTACAGTGGAACAGCCTGCGAACAATCTAGGTGGAAATGAAATTCGTACCGAAGAACACGTGAACGGTCTCGACACAAATGTCCCTTCAACTTCGACTGTCAACGATCTCAACTCATCGACTAGTGACAACGAACAAGTGAACTATCTCTCTACTGTCGAACCAATTCCTTCTGCAGTCTACAGCAGCAAGGACGTACCTACATCAAGTTCAATCATTGACACGAACATCAAGACTGAAGGTAAGCAATTGTAGTTGTTGTTGAATGTTGACATAATTTAGTGCATTTCTGTGCATTGTCTAGATGCATCAAACAGTCAACAGTCAGTCCAAATGTGTAAACGAGTCAAAATGGAACAAGATGCACAATACATCACCGACTCGGACTCGGATAGTGATCGTGGATCTGACGATTGCATTGTGAAGCAAGAAATTAAGGAGGAATTCGATGAGACTTGCCAATTGGATCCCGATAACGGTGAGTCTGTTCAAATTTGGACTCAAGTCAAGACTGAAGTGAAGGAAGAGGTGGAAAGTGAAGAAGAAAATGTCATCGGACCTGAAGATGCCGAAGAACATAATGACAACCAAAACGAATATTTACACGAGGAGTCAAATGGAACGAATCAAGGTTCCGCGAACTGCCACAACCAATCGCCTTCAACTTCGAAACAGTCTAAAACTCGCAAACGAAGACGCCCAGTCAAATCACTCTCTACCAAAAATTCTTCATTCGAGAACAGTTTGACTAGCGGTGAAGTGTCCTCTCCTGGTCCGATGATGATGTCGAAACGAACTCGAGTGTCTTCTTCTTTGGATCACCGAACGAACACTGATCAAATGAGCATTAAATCGAAAGTTGATTTAAATGATGGTGACCATCCAAATAGAAATGGAGAAGGAGAAGAAGGCCTCGAACAAAGTGAAGACGGAGAAACGTGGTTGGACAGTGAGACAGAGTTGGGTGATGATCAAGATGAAGGTGGAAATTACAGGATTAGGACTATCAAGTTGAAGTGCCCCGAAGATGGCTGTGATGCTGAGGTTTCGAACAGAGTCGAGTTGCACGATCACTTGCAAGTTGAACATCACATATCTCCTCATCGATGTTTTGCTGTTGGATGTTTGGAACGGTTTGAGCAAACGTGAGTGTGGTGTGGTGGTGTTTACTTGGTTTAATTGATTTGCTTTGTAGGGGTGAACTTGGTCCACATGTTCGGGACAATCATTCGAACATCTCAACCTGGCCCTGTCCTCACTGCACCAAGACATTCAAGTCACAGAATCATTTGTATGTGCATCTACATTACTATCACTTCCAAGGTCAATTCAAGTGTGGCTATGATGATTGTCACGATGATCGAGTGGCCACACTTCGAGCGGAAATATTGAGTCATCAGAAATCCGTCCATCCCAAGCCAACAAACTCAACAATCTTTACTTGTCAATTCAACAACTGTGGCAAATCATTCAACCATAAGGGCAATTTCGAGGTTCACCAACGAAGTCACAACGGTGTCAAGCCTTTCCGTTGTGACTGGACTGGTTGTGGCAAGTCATTCACCCAAAAAGTTAATCTTGACCGTCACCAACGAATTCATCAAAAGGTCAAACCTTTCAAATGTACCTGGAACATGTGTGACTATGCTTCAACAAATCAAAGCGATGTAATCAGACACATCCGCACTCAACATTTCGGTCTCCCAGCAAGCCAGAAGGAACAACGTGAACGCGGCATTGAAGACAATCGAAACCCTCGTGACTATCTCCTCAACACTACAACACCAATCTAACCACAATTCCACCTTCTCTGACCGCTCACCATTTTACTTACACCACATCCCACAACATTCTCCACACAGACCACACATTCAATTTGTTGATAATATATCTCACTATATGTAATATTTACAACTGTAACAATAAATTACTGCATTTATTATTATTTGTTTGATGGTTCGGATGGTTTGCCTCGTGTCTGGTTTTGTTTGTAAATCCATTGGCGATATTGTGCCACTGTTGGGTGCCGGGTTCACTAGTTTGGGGTTCAATTACCCAGGTGTGGCCAGTAAAGAAATTAGAAAATGAATCTGCAGCCTCTGAGCAACATTTGAACCCTATCATTAGTGGATTTTAAGTTTCTCAATGATGATGAAAATGAAATCAATTATTTATTGCGAGAATATGTTGTCCAGTTTAGTCGAGAATTTTTCCAAATGTCGAGAATTTGACAATCAAAAGCGAAACTTATCCACAAATTGGAAACTTGTTCCAGAACCATTTGAATCTTTTCGTCAATTTGCGTTCGTTCAATTTGCCATTGCACGATCCGATTTTGAATTTAATTGACTGAAACTAAATTTGAATTGTACCATTGAAATGAATATCTCACGGATTTTGCGAATAATATAATTGATTTTTACTAATGATGTTTAACATCTCATGGATTTTACGAATTATTAATGACTGATCTATAAACATTAATCATACAAGAATATTGTATTTTCCATTACTAATCGTTGTATATCTGCAAATAAATCTTTTTTTAATTTCTGAGCATGTTTATTGTAAATTAAAAATGTCGCCAATTGAATTCTATTGCACTATTCGTATCATTCACTTTTGTGTGTTGAATCTGAGAAAATGAGTTATATAGTTTTTGATCAGCGTTAAATGTGCGTCCAGCAGTTTAGCTAACTATATAAAAATATTTCGCTCTCACTCGTGTTTTAATGTTATTTTAGTTTGGTGTGAAGTTCAATTTCATTTTCTTGATTAAATTAATCTTTAATTCTTTCGTGTTCATCTCGAGGTAAGTCAGTTGAGTCAAAATCGTTTGTGTATTATGTTAATCGATGTTACTTAATCAATGTCTTTTTACCATTTTGTTACAGACCAGAACCAGAACATTGGCAATATAGCAAAATGGATTCAGGTGACCACTCAATAGTGAAAACTTTAGCTCAACTCAGCATTGGTTATTACCAATCACAAGTTAACATCGACATTACCAAATGAAATGTTGAAAGCCATTTTGTGCGGAATTCAAATTGCAACACATCACTTGATTCGACTCAGATTGGTCTCGAGCAGATGGAAAGAAATGATTGAGGAAATTTGTCGCGAGAAAATGTGCTTGATGATTTTAAAGAAATTGGACGAAATTTATCTTTCTGATTTAACAAATCAATTCAATGGTCATTTGAAGCTGAGTAAGGATTTTGTCTTTATTCAACTAAAAGACAATAAAATCACTCGTGAAATTTATTTGTCTGACGAATTGTGCATTCTTCTCACGAATCTATTTCCAAGAGTGGAGCAATTCTTTATCGTTGATAATTTTTCCTATTCCTGGAGTTCCACTGAATTCAACTCAATGCTCCGTCAGTGGTCCACAAGCTTGACAACTCTGTCTTTAAAGAAATTGCCCTTTTCACGTATTCACAATATTTGTACTCAAATCAACAATTTGACCTGTCTAAAGAAACTTAATGTGAACGACTTTTGGGATGAGCTAGCCTCACTACTCGTACATCCTACATTGGTTCGACTTGAGCACTTTTCTGTATCTGATTATTCGAGATTAATTGACATTGTGCCATATTTTGAAGGTGGAATTGCCAGTTTTGGATCTTCCTTTTTTAATGACTCCTTTAGTGAAATAACCAGATTGACTCGTTATTATCGATTTGTTTCGAATCTTGAGCGTTTGAGTTTGTCGATTGATGATCCTGAGGTGCTGTCGTTCATTTGTGATCTTTTTACCTGATTGCAAATGTTACGCATCTACATTCCTTGTATTACGGTAAGTTTCAATGTTTGTTTCAATTTATGTAAATTAATTATTCATTAATTTAGCTCACCACCGACATGATCAAACACTTGGCTCAATTGCCTCATTTGACCGAATTGAGATTTGAAGCAATCGAAATTGACCTAACTCTACTGATTGTCTCAAAACTGGTACCACTGCACAACATTCGAGTTTTTTCTTTGGAGGATTTTTTATTTATATCTCATGAAGAAGAATGTGCCAGTGATACTATGCCACTAAATTTCAATGCCACCTACTTTACACGAGTCCTCTCAATAGTTCTTCCAAATGTCGAGCAATTGATCGTCAAAAGTCGTCATTATGTAGGGCTTGATGATTTGCTTGAACCACGCGTGAACGCTTTTGCCAATTTGGATTCACACGATTTTAGTTTGTACGATCCGATTGTGGGTTTGATGGACTGAAGCTGAATTGTGAACAGATTATGAAATTCGCGAATATGTCACGTCATTTATTAATTTCACAAATCTAATGATTACTGATTTTGTAATATATTGACGAATAAATATTTTTGTCTTGTTTAATTTGAATATTGTTATTTTTTTATTTTTTATTAAAAATATTTCCAATTGAAGACTTTTTAATCATTCACTTTTGTGTGGTGAATTTAACTTAACTAATAATCTTAATTGTTTAACCTATATAATTTAAATTTATCCAAATCTATTGTTAAATTATGATATTTTTTTTATTGCATTTAAAATCAACTTTATTGTCGTAATTCAATATTTGACTATTGCAAAACTCGAAATTTTAATTGCGAGAAAAAACTTTATCCTTGATTAATTACATAAATTTAATTATCAATTAACAATCTTTTTTAAAACTGATAAATAAATATATTATTTTTAATTATTTTCTTTTTTTAAAACATGTTTACTAAAATTTTTAATTAAAAATATTATAAGATTTATTTAATAGGGTGTTGCATTTGCTCACCCGCCACCCGCAACCCGCATGCGGGTGATGCGGGTTTTACCCGCTTCCGGGTGATGCGGGTGAGCATTTTTAAGAAAAATATTTGAAAAACATCAATATTTTAATGAAATTATTTATTAGGTAGTTAATTTGTGTAAGAAATTAAAATTTGAACAGTGTGAATGTAAATGTATGTTAATATAATATAATAGATAAATCAATCGTCTTGACTTTCTAAATCTGCCTCTCCGAGAATTCCCACATTTTGTTGAATACCTAAATAGTCTTGAATAGATTCCATAAATTCGTCATCATTTTCAAAGTAGTCATCACCACAGTTTAAATTCCCCATTTGACTTGATTCTGAGTGATCGACAACAGGGACTTCTTCTGTTTCTTCTTTTTTCAATTTCTTCAAATCGTCCATTTCCTTTTGCATTCGATCTTTGACTTCTTTCGATAAATCGATGTGAAATTTGTTATCACTTTTGATGGACAGCTTTTGTAGTACCTTAAAGACAAACAGATCTGCATTGTGATAGATGAACAGTTTTCGATTTACTGTTTCAGTGGCAATTTGGTTTGAGAGGTTATTTATAGCGATTTTGCTTCTCTTGAAGATGTGCTCACTCACAGTTTGGGTTGCTTGGATACTGAGATAAATTGTCGATGCTTGGTACAATTTAGGAAATCGAATTTTAAGACTTTTCCTAATATAAAACAAATTTTCCTCTTCTGATTGGTAGAATTCGTTGACGATGTCCTGAAGTTGACACAAATAATTCCTAAAATCGGTTACGATCGACAATTGGTCCTCTTGAACTGGTTTAGATGGAGTTTTCGATATAAAATCAGACATTGAAAAGCCACGTGGGACCAAAAGATTTTGCGAAGTTTTATTCGAAGTCTGTGATTGTTTTGGTTCTGAAGATTTCGTTTCGGTGTTATCCGATTTTAATTTAGGTTCAATTTGTAGCAGTTTTGGTTCGATAATCGCGAGTTGAGTTTGATCTAGTGTGTAGTACTGCTGGCGTTCAGATTTAAGAACCAATAGGCCAAAAGGACTGAAAATGGAAGCACATCTGTGGGTGTCATTCAGACGATCGAGCACCTCAGTTTGAAATATGTCCAATATGACCGATTTGCTGTGTCGAAATAGATCCGAATTGTCGATGTCCCCGTAGAGACGGTAACAAGTAGCAAGCGCATACACCATTGATGGTTTAGATTGTTTGCTCAGGCTAAGTCGAGCCATTTTGAACGTTTTGAGGAATTCTTGAAATTGTCTGGTAAATTCAAAGTCGATTAAGTTGATGATCTCCCAAGCATGTCCTTCAGTAAACTTTTTCTTCAACTCCTCTTCGATATCGGTGATGGATTTAATCATGTCGAACATTGTGTCCCACCTGATGTCACATTCTTGTTGTAGTCGTCTTGTCAAACCGCCTTCTAAACCAGAATGTTTCAGGTAACTTACCTGAAATTACAAATATATTAGGAACAAATGATAATTTATACAAAATAAAAACTTACAAGCATCTTAGCAAGCATGATACATTTGATAATTTTCATCAGTTCTAACTTTGCTTGTTGACCAATAAGGTGAACACATTTGGAGTATTGCTTCCGAAACTTTGCTTCAACTTTTGCATCGATATTTTCAGTCTTTCGGTTAATCTTATGAACAATTTCGATTGACGTTTTCTGTTGTGATTTTGATTTTGTAGTTGCGTTGTAGAATGCTTTACGATGAAATAGTGCCAAACTGTGAGCGAGGCAGGCATTGTGCTGTTCTTTCTCGTAAGAACCTTCCATTTGTCAGTGGTATACGAAAGTTCGAATTGGCTCAAATTGAAGTCTTTAACGATTTTCTTGGTACGAGTTGTGGTAGTGAGATTTTGCTTATTTTCGACAAATTCGAGGCAGAGGTAACGTGTGACGATGTATTCCTTTTGCATGTCTGAGTACGAAATAGTAAAGCTTAGGAAATACTTTTTATTTCCACCTTTCCAATGGTCACTTGTGATGCTTATTCCGAGAATCGACGATGAGTTCAGAGTAGATTTAAGTTCTTCTATTCCTTCAGCGTGAATTGTTTTTAAACGACGAGATGCAGTCGATGGTTCGCAAATGGCGTGATCGATGTCGAAAAGTCCCCCCAAACTGAACTGTTGCCACATTGACAGCTTTCATTGCCATTCGGAAACCAATATCATTGAGCATGTTATAAGGTCTATTGCCTAGTGCCAAGCCAACAACCAAAGTGTAAGTAAGGTTATCCTTTATTTTGCTGGTCAATGTGCCTTCTCGGATGATATGTTTCGTAATCAGTGGTTGAGTTGATTCAGTTTTGGCAATGTTGCTAGTTTGCGAGTCGATTGGATCATCGATGCCTTTGTGTGCTGACTTGATATGACCAGCCAAACTTCCCGTGCCAGCATTCCTCCCGTTAGCCAGAACAGTTCGGTAAATAGAAATTTTCTGCTTTTCATAGCATGGCTTACAAATGGCATAATTTGCTTTGCTCCATTCAGTTTTGTCAATGCCTTTGCAAAACAATTCATCGAAATGTTTCCAGTCCTAAAAACGAATCAGAAAAATAAATTAAAACACATTTATAAAATTATTCAATTAAAAATACCTTTCCACGCTTTCCGGATGAGGCATCTATTTTGATCAATTTGCTTTTGACCTCGATTAAAAGAACAATTTCAGAATTTGATAGGTTCGAATCAGGCAGTTTTGCTTCAATATCTTCAATTTTTTTCGATTTTAGCTTGCGCTCCCCATCAACGTCGAGTACTGGTTCATGTCCGTCAACCTCCATGTTGGATTCAGTAGGTGATTGAGCAGACATGATATAAGACAGAATTCACAATAAATTACTTTGGGACAAGTTCGAACTAGACTGTTCGTGTAGAGACCACAAATGCAAATGAAAGTAGAAACAAATCGAAACACCGACGCGCAAACAAAATCGAAAATAGAACAAAAGAAATAGAAACTCCTTATCAAGCCGTCTGACAAACGACTTATTCAAATTCGAACTTTAATGATATGATATATTCTATCTCTGATTATATTATCAAGATGGTAAAATGGTGATATATCGATATGTTTGTATTATTAACCATGAAATCATTATAATTTTAATTTGAGATAGCTAAAATTGACTTGTTGGACTAAAATGATCGACCATTTGATAAAATATTTCCTACTCGACTAATTGACGAAAAAACTGTCAAATCAGTTGACAAACCAATTAATTCAATCATGAGAGATTAATCAACTCGGTTAAGAAATTTTCTAAGACTACCACTTTTGGGATAAGGTTCAAAATAAATATATTTTGGATTCTTCAATTGGAGGAAAGAATCTGGGAGCTAAATTTGTGATAATTCTGTTACTTTTTAATTTTGCGGGTGGACCCGCTTTCTCACCCGCATGCGGGTGAAGCGGGTGACGATACGGGTGCGGGTTGCGGGTGCGGGTCGGGTGAGGAAAATTTTTGCAATGCAATACCCTATTATTTAATTCAATTGCGCAAGACTATTTTTGCATGATTCTCTTTTTGTGTGGTGAATGGTGCTAATATAAGTTACCAGTTTTGGTATATAGTTTTTGGTCTGCTCAAATTTGCTCACTAAATGTGCGTCCAGCTCTGTTGGGTTTACTATATAGCATTATTATTTCGCTCTCACTTGTGTTTTTGTGTTGTGCTCAATTTCCTTTGTGTTCATCTCGAGGTAAGTCAGAACAAAATGATTTGGTAATCATGATAATTTTGTTACAGATCAACAAACTACAAATCAACATGGATTCAGGTGAATTCAATTCAAATCCATCTTTAGTGGAAACTTTTGCTCAACTCGACATTGGTTACCAATCACAATTCATCATCACTGAACTACCCAACGAAATTTTGCGAGCCATTCTATGCTTGGTTCCTGCACATCACTTGATTCGACTCAGACTGGTGTCCACCAGATGGAAGTCCGTGATTGAGGACATTTTGAGTGCCAAAAAGTGTTTGATGATTATGCATCACTCATCATGGAATAAGAACCATCTTCCTAAGCTGTCCACTAGATTCAATGGTCATCTCGAAATGAGCGAGGATTTTGTTGCAATTCAACTCAAGTACCAAGAAAATAAATATGAAATTCATTTGACTGGTCAACTTTGCATTCTGTTGTCGAAACTTTTTCCGAAAATTGAACAATTCTTTATTATTGAAGATTTTTCCTATTCCACAACCGAATTCAACTTTATGCTCTACCAATGGTCGCCAAGTTTGACTACTCTGTCTTTGAATGGATTTCCTTATCGATGTGTTCACAATCTTTGTGCTCAAATCAACCAAATCAAAAATTTAAAACGACTTAATTTGAATCCATTTTCTAATGAAATAGCTTCACTACTACTATATACAACATTTGCTCGCCTTGAACATTTTTCTGTGTCTGATTATTCAGATATTACAAAAATTGCTCCATATTTTGAAAATGGAATTATTACCAGTTTTGGATGTTCCTTCTCAATTGTCACCATTGGTGAGATTACTAAATTGCATCATTTTTATGGTCGATTTGTTTCTAGACTTGTGCGGTTGAGTTTGACTATTCACGATTCTCAAGTGTTGGCGTTCATTTGTGAGCACTTTACTTTGCGCTCACACGATTTGGGTTTGTACGATCCGATTCGCCGTTTGATGGATTCACCTAGATCTGACCAATAAGTAAGCATTGTTTAAATCTTTTTTTTTTGCCTCAATCAAGAAAGTCAAACAAAACACCCAACAGAACCCTTACAAGTTTCTGACATTATTCCTCAACAAACTTCACGTTCACGTTCAATTCAAGTGACAGCCCAATCATACCAATACCTTCTGATATGTTCAACTCATATGTTCAATATGCTCGGAAACTGGTGAAGTGGTTCAAGTGATTTCTACATTAACGGTTGGGTAATATCCCCCCAGTTTATGATTTAGTTCGGGGAGATTCCTAAATTGTCTCAATTTCAAATGGTGGTTCTGGTTCATTTTAGAACAACAAGCCAGCACTCTGAAAGTTACATCAAGAAAGGTCAGAAACGTTCAAAGTACAATTTGAAGAGAACAAATATTTTTTATCATTTCTCTGATATCTCATCCAAGTCCATGTTTACTTTCGGTTATCGAAAATTCAAGTCGATGCTGTGGCAAATTTATTTCAAAACAATAAAGATAATAGAGACAATGTGCAAAGTCTAAACGTTTTTATTGCATCAAAACAATAATTATAATACGTCAAGTAGAATTCAACAATTTGAATTCGATCCTGTCCACCTCATCTCCTCACCAGTCCTCCTTTACGTTTCGGCTACTTTTGCTTTTCCTCTTCTTCACGCACTTGCTTCTCGTCTTTTGAACTTGCTGCATTCGAATCAGAGGCGTCATCTTCCTTGTTCGTCTCGGATTGGCCGCTCTCGTTTGCTTTGCTCGATTTGACTGAGCTTGGTTTTGGTTTAGTCAAGGTGGCCGGTTTCTTGGACTTCACCTTCTGAGCATCGGATTGAGGTGAGACCGAAGGATCTTCCACCAACGTAGCTGACCAATCGAGTGACGCCGAGGATGGCAGCGAGAAGAAGGTAGAGTCGACAGGTTTAGGTTTCACACTGGTGACGACACTCTTCATGCATTTCGATTTGACTGGTTGCTGCATCGTTTTGAATGGCATGACCTTTCGGCCTTTGGTCCCAGCAGACAGGGTGACTGGGTTCGATTTAGAGACTTTTGACTTTGGAGACCGAGCTGGGGTCGGCCCTGATGATGGATCTGGCACGAGGCAGAGAGGTGAGAGCGGAGCCTGTGATGAGGATAGAGTTGATGAGGGCGAAGTTGGTCTGTACTGATTCGAGACTGATGGCTCGTTAGTTCCACCGGATTGGGAGCTAGCGGGATTCGGAAGTGGCTCCACTGAAGCTGGCTCCACTGGAAGTGCTGGAGCAGTCGTTGGGAGAGGATGATCAGCCGTTTGTGGCTCGTCCACTGGAGGGATTGGAGGAGCGGGGCCAATATGCGTTACACCACGTGGATCCACCAGTAGAGGCAGCTGGGAGTCGTCACACGTCGCCTTGGTACAAAACAAATCATTGCCCATACTGGGCGGCACACAGTTCAAGGAGGGCTTGGTCACAAACACAGAGAGAAGAAATAAAAATATAAAATCAACAACTTCATGTTTCCTTAGAACACGACTTGTTATAGTCATTTGAGATTGAACACAAAAATGGAACATGCAAATTAGTAACTAATTGGAAAATGTTCATAATTGTGAGAGAGTGAGTAAAGTTACAGCAACATTTTTATGGATTTAGATTTAATCTTTTACTTTGGAAGTAAAATGTGAATGAAAAGAAAATTCAAAATTACAACGTTCTCAGTCGTGTGATGCTAGAGACTACAATAGTACAAAGTACATCCGTTCACTGTACGAGTGTATAATTCAAACACATACAAACGTTTATATAATTTATTTTATTTTTACATTACAACTCCAATCAAGCAATAGGAAAGTTAATGCACATAACCTAGATCCTACTGCCCCTTGTCTTGTGCATCTTTCGAGTGCTCGCCCTTGGCATTGTCTTGTTCGTCCACATCGTTGCAATTCTTGGTCCAGTACGTTCAATTCCGACATTCTGGTTGTTGTTGTTCTCGTAGATAAGTCCATGAGAATGTTCCTGCTAGATTGAATTTGGGATTGACTTGTTGTTAGAAGTCTGGTTTGCATGGCTTTCGGCGAAAATGCAGTTGAATGTTGTGATGCAGTGTCCTCCACTAATGTCGCCGACCAAGGGAAAAAGATATCGAGAAAAAGGCGAGTAAATGATTAAAAAAAAAGGTTTAAACTCTCCGATTTGTCCAGAATTCAGAATTTAAATTTGGGTTCATTTATCTTGATGTCTTAGTGTCTAAATTAAATTGAATAATTACTAAATCATTTTTTAATATTTCATAAAACAGGTTTGAATATTTAAGGAACAATTTAATGCGAATGCATTTTACCTTCTCAAGTGCACTAGCAAAGCAGCACAGCTAGAAGATGTGACTAATTCACTTTATCAAATTCTTGCATTTCCGAGTACATCTAAAACTTGAAAGCTAGAAGATGTGACTAATTCTCAAATTCATTCCACACCGAGTATAAAGTTAGAAGATGTGACTAATTCATCATATCAAATTCTTGCATTTCCGAGTACATCTAAAACCTGAAAGCTAGAAGATGTGACAAATTCTCAAATTCATTCCACACCAAGTATAAAGTTAGAAGATGTGACTAATTCATCATATCAAATTCATGCATTTCCGAGTACATCTAAAACCTGAAAGCTAGAAGATGTGACAAATTCTCAAATTCATTCCACACCGAGTATAAAGTTAGAAGATGTGACTAATTCATCATATCAAATTCATGCATTTCCGAGTACATCTAAAACTTGAAAGCTAGAAGATGTGACAAATTCTCAAATTCCTGCCTCACCGAGTATAAAGTTAGAAGATGTGACTAATTCATCATATCAAATTCTTGCATTTCCGAGTACATATAAAACCTGAAAGCTAGAAGATGTGACAAATTCTCAAATTCCTGCCTCACCGAGTATAAAGTTAGAAGATGTGACTAATTCATCATATCAAATTCATGCATTTCCGAGTACATCTAAAACCTGAAAGCTAGAAGATGTGACAAATTCTCAAATTCATTCCACATCGAGTATAAAGTTAGAAGATGTGACTAATTCATCATATCAAATTCATGCATTTCCGAGTACATCTAAAACCTGAAAGCTAGAAGATGTGACAAATTCTCAAATTCATTCCACACCAAGTATAAAGTTAGAAGATGTGACTAATTCATCATATCAAATTCTTGCATTTCCGAGTACATCTAAAACTTGAAAGCTAGAAGATGTGACAAATTCTCAAATTCCTGCCTCACCGAGTATAAAGTTAGAAGATGTGACTAATTCATCATATCAAATTCATGCATTTCCGAGTACATCTAAAACCTGAAAGCTAGAAGATGTGACAAATTCTCAAATTCATTCCACACCGAGTATAAAGTTAGAAGATGTGACTAATTCATCATATCAAATTCTTGCATTTCCGAGTACATCTAAAACTTGAAAGCTAGAAGATGTGACAAATTCTCAAATTCCTGCCTCACCGAGTATAAAGTTAGAAGATGTGACTAATTCATCATATCAAATTCATGCATTTCCGAGTACATCTAAAACCTGAAAGCTAGAAGATGTGACAAATTCTCAAATTCATTCCACACCAAGTATAAAGTTAGAAGATGTGACTAATTCATCATATCAAATTCTTGCATTTCCGAGTACATCTAAAACTTGAAAGCTAGAAGATGTGCCAAATTCTCAAATTCCTGCCTCACCGAGTATAAAGTTAGAAGATGTGACTAATTCATCATATCAAATTCATGCATTTCCGAGTACATCTAAAACCTGAAAGCTAGAAGATGTGACAAATTCTCAAATTCATTCCACACCGAGTATAAAGTTAGAAGATGTGACTAATTCATCATATCAAATTCATGCATTTCCGAGTACATCTAAAACCTGAAAGCTAGAAGATGTGACAAATTCTCAAATTCATTCCACACCGAGTATAAAGTTAGAATCTGTGACTAATTCATCATATCAAATTCATGCATTTCCAGTACATCTAAAACCTGAAAGCTAGAAGATGTGACAAATTCTCAAATTCATTCCACACCGAGTATAAAGTTAGAAGATGTGACTAATTCATCATATCAAATTCTTGCATTTCCGAGTACATCTAAAACCTGAAACCTAGAAGATGTGACTAATTCATATCAAATTCTTGCATTCACGAGTTTAATCTTACTCCTGAATGCTAGAAACTGCAATGAAGTCTTATAATGCAAACGGAGTGTACACTGTACAGGATACAGTTCACGTTCTATGAATTTGTCGATCGCTGTCCTGCAACTCAGTATGAGGCACTTTTCAAAAAGGCACTTGAGTACATGGTCGATCATCGTGCACTCAGAACTCTCACCATCATAACGGATGAGCTAGATTGCGCCCGCTTTATTGAAGAAAAAAGACTTACAGTGAATCCACAAGAACACAAGAGTTGGTCGAACTACTAAATCAGTTTGAATGCAGCATCACTATTCGAAGGAAACTTTAGCAGGATGCAGAGTACTCGAATGTTAGGTTGATGGCTTAGAAAGGCTTCTTTTCAGCAGAGCGTGTTTACATGTTCTAAAACTACCGACTTTTAAAAAATTAAGAAATAAAGTATCAGAAGAAAAAGTTTGAGGAAACATACAATGAAATGACTAGATGTAAAACGATTCAAAAGTTCTTTGGAGATGCACATCATATGCCGAAGCACATCAAGACTAACTATGTTTTGACCCAGTTTTTCACAGGACATGGACTCTTTCGTGAGTATCTTGAGCGATTCAATGTGATTCGTGATGGATCTTGCATTTGTGACAACCAGCCAGACAGTTGAGCATGTTTTTCTGAATTGTCCATAGTACTTGGAGGTCACAAAGTAGGCGTTTGGTCGAGCTGGCCTGACCTTTCGTTGCCTCATTCAGTTGGTCGAGTTTCCACAAGCGTTCAAGGTGTTTGCCGAGGAGGTTTCAGAGGAGATCTACAAAATGCTCAAGACGGACAATGGATCGAGTCAAGCAAACGATGTGGAAGACAATGACGAAGAAGTACTGATCAACGACAACTTGGATGTGGAATTACGACTTGTTGGGAATTGTGAACAGAGTGATCGCAGGCATCCTCAATGACTTGAACGAAGAAATACAAATCGAAGCACATCCAAACGTCGCGGAAGAAGTAATTTCCGAGGAAAACATTGCGGACGAGATCGAGTGATCAGAAGCATAAGTAAACACAATCATTAGGGCAACTGTATAATGTAAATTATATCTTTTAGTCTAGTATCAGGAGAATTACACAAAAAATACATTTATATATATATCATGCATCACCTGGACAAATGTAATCAGTTGGGTTAGTGCAATCAAGAATTATTTTTTCATCATCATCACAAATACTATCTATTATAACACACAGTTGTAATACAGTCAACTCTCTGTAATTTATAACTCGCTAACTTAGAAACCTTTCATAATTTATAACTTGGAATAGGTTTGATCAAAAATTGGTATAATTTAGTACCTTTAACTGTACAAAAACTCTCTGTAACTTAGAAAATCCTCTATAAATTATAATTTAGGACAAAATTTGGAGCTTATTTAGAATAAATGTATAATGGGGGACCAAGGTAAGTTTTTGTACTTGGGAAATTTTGTTAGGTAAAGTGACCCAGAGTGAGAATGAGAAGCGACAATCTCTGGAAATGCGATCAAACTTTTTTTTTAATGATTTAGTCGTCATAATTGAATTATTTTACTACAATCTACTTATTTATGATATTTGAACTTCAAATTGTGAAATCGTTAAGTTAATTATTGCAATTAAACCAAATTATTTACATTTTAACCCAAATTTCACCCCTTTGTAATTTATAACTTAGAAAATATTTTGAGATTTTACTCCCAAAAATTCTAAATTACATTTGTAACAATCATTCATTAGACGTTTTAGGCACCCAACTTTCATAGTCAGTGACTATCAGTCACTGTTTCTATTTTTTGCACTTGTGCAAAATTTTTTGAAATCAATTTTGTAAATGCAAAACAAAACTCAATGAATTCATTATTAATAAAATCAGATTTTAATTTTAAAAAATATAATGAATTCTTGTCAAATTCTGGCATGGTTAAGGTTAAGAAACCAAATTTCATATTCCACTTTTCTGCTGATCATTCTGAGCACAAAAAGTCTGCTCAACTGTGCCAAAATCGAGTGTCAATTCCAATACCAATCAAGCAGTAATCTTGACACACTATGTCCAACTTTTAGCATTACTGTCAGAGTCATATTCTATCTATATTCTATATATCTAGTCATATTTTATTGTACCTAGATTGAACCTAGCCAAATGTATCCACTTTTTGCCATCTGTTTTCGAGCCTACACCTTCTCTTCATCAAACAGTTGACGTTTCATTTCAATCATTCAATTTTAAAATTAAAGTAATTGACTTTCTGGATGGAAAGGATAACATGAACGGTCTACTTGACTTGTTGGTTGCTCTTTTTCCAGCGGAGACGAGGTAAAAAAAAAGAAAGAAGAAATAAACTGTCAAAGGCCTGAGCCATCCCTAAGAAAAAACTCTTGCTTCCGAATGAGCTAAATGTCAAAATCTTTTACTCAAACAACAAACCACCACTGTGAAAGTTACATCAAGAATGGTCAGAAACGTTCAAATGCAGTTTGAAGAGAACAATTATTTTTTATCATTTCTCTGATATCCCATCCAAGGCATTTCTTTATCGAAAATTCAAGTCGTAGCTGTGACGAATTTATTTCAAATGTCAAAACAAGAAGATAATTGAGAAGATATGCAAATATGAAAAGTATAAACGTTAAAATTTAATAAAATTTAGAATACATTATGTAGAATTCAAAAGTTAGAATTCAATAATTCAATAAATTTTGTTCGCCATCATCGCAATAGTCTACTTGTGTCCACCTACATCTTCTTTGGCTCCTTTTCTGGCTCGTGCTTGTCGTCCTTCGAACCAGCATTGGAACTAGTGGCGCCACCATTCTCGTTCGAATCGGGCTGTTCACTTTTGCTCGATTTGCTCGATTTACCCGAGTTGACCGAACTTGGACCAGGTTCGTTTGAGGTGGCTGGTTTCTTCGACTTTACTTTCGGAGACTCAACATCCGGCGAAACCGAATTATTTTCCTCAAGCGTTCGAGACCAATCGAGTGATGGCGAGGCAGGCAGCGAGAAGAAGGTCGAGTCAAGAGGCATCGGCTTGCTACTCTTTAAAAACGCTCTTCAGGCATTTTGATTTGACTGGTACATGCACCGCTTTGAATGGCGTGCTCTTATGGCCTTTTGTTCCGCCAGAAGTAGTCACGTTCGGGTTTTGCACTTTAAGCTGTGGAGTCAGAGCTTGGGCCGATCCTGATGATGGATTAGCCACGGGGGAGCAGATTGGTGCAGACGGCGCCTGAGTTGAGGTTACAAGAAGAGAGCCATCTGGTTGAAGCTGCGAATGATTGCATGACGATTTCGAAGGAGCATTTGATGAAGAAGTGGGCGGAGTTGGTCCCACCGGAGCTGACTCAACTTGAAGCGCTGGAGCAGTAGTGGCAAGATGATGATCAGTCGCTTGAGGCGCGTCCACTGAAGGGTTTGGTGGTGCAGGGCCCAGATGGGTAATACCACGTGGATCCACCAGTCGAGGAACCAGCAGGGAGTCGTCACTCGTCGCCTTGGTACAAAAAAGGTCGTTCCCCATAGTAGCGGCACACAGTTCACGGGCTTGGTCGCTAACGCACCGAGAAGAAAAAGAAAATAGAAAATCAACAACTTTACGTTTCCTTAGAACACAACTTGTTATATTCATTTGAGATGGAACATAAAAATGGAACATGTAAATTAGTAACTAATTGGAAAATGTTCATAATTTTCCGAGCGTGCGCAAAGTTGCAGCAACATTTGGATGGAGTTAGAATTAGTCTTCACTTTGGAAGCAAAAAGTCCGAGGGTGTATGAAAAGAAAATTCTTAAAGACAACCCTTAAATTATACATTTTATTTTTATACTACAACTGAAATCAAGTAATAGAAAAGTGAATACACTCAATATTTTATTTAATTTTTTATTTCTATATCAATTCCAATTATTTTTGTTATAAGTTTAGTCTACAATAAGTAAAACTTTTCTGAGTAAATCTAATTAGGTTGTGCTGAAAGGTTTTGATGTGTCTGTCATAAACTGGATAATGATAAAATCAAATCTTTGAGTAATCCAAATATGATTAAAAGTAGAGCATTTCTGCAATTTCTAAATAAATTTTTTTTATTAAACATTTATCAATACTTACAAATATGTTCAAAAACTCTAAAGACAATTAAATTGAAGTGAGATTTGTTTTAACATTGAGATTTATTGAGATGTGGTTACTATTGATTGAGTCAGTAGAAACCAATTTGGAATGGATCATTTTGGATCATTTTTATAATAAGATTGACAAACGAAGTGGAGAAGATGGAAACGATTGGTTGATGAAATCCAAAATTCAAACTTGACTACCATAACCTCAATCTTCTTATTGTTGTACCCAGTTTTGGAGTTTTAGGTTGCACTTTTCGAGTAGGTTCACTGGTTGTAGTCTCTTTGTGATTGGATTATTCATACAAATTGTATTCTCTTGTATCGTGGCATTTTTATTCAAACTAATCTTCTGGTTTCGTATGAGAAATGCATTTGGTACCAATTCCAAACTGAAAATTACTTTGTCAACGAGCATCTTTTGATTTCCAGAGCTAACCAATTCTCGAACAGCATTCTCGTGGTTGACTGAACTTTTTAAATGTCGTGAAATTAATTTATTTTTTGCTGTTGTTGCCACTTGTCACATTAGAATGGCATGCAAAGCAATGCAGATGATCTACTCCAATGTGTTTGGTGCAACTTGTATCGTGGCATTTTTAGGATTAGTAGGATGCAATAAAATTCAACTGCTAATATATTTTGAATTCAAAATTTAAAATAATTATTTTCAGAAATAGAAATGATTTATTTGCAATAAATATACACCGATCAGTAATGGATAATATGTATTAGGTTTGTGTATAACTAATGTTAAAGACAAGTCAATAATTATTCGCAAAATCTAGAAAATGTTGTATTATTTGTAAAAATCCATGTCCATTGTACAATTGAGCATCAGTTTCAGTCCATCAAATTTAATATTGGATCGTGCAAAGAATTTGATATTAACTTAATATATAAAGATCAGTATTAGATAAAACAAATAGATTCCTGTATACATTCATATATGACTAATGTTAATGACTTATAAGCCAAGAATTGTTAGTATTCACTTGCATCAATTCGGTGCAATATTGCAACATTCAATAAAATATATAGATAAACAATAATTTGGTTTGATTATTTTGGATATACAACACTAATTGCAAGTGCAATTATGACAACAAAACAAATTATGTCGAACAAATAATAAAAGCAGTAATTTATTCAATGGTTACAATTGTGAATATTCCAAATAGAGAGATGTATTATCAACAAATTGAATGTGTGGTCTGTGTGGAGAGTGTTGTTGGGTGTGGTGTATGATGTGGATGTAGAAAATGTGACTAATTCATATCAAATTCATTCCACACCGAGTATAAAGTTTGAATCTGTGACTAATTCATCATATCAAATTCTTGCATCACCGAGTATATCTAAAACTTGAAAGCTAGAAAATGTGTCAATTCATATCAAATTCATTCCACACCGAGTATAAAGTTTGAATCTGTGACTAATTCATCATATCAAATTCTTGCATCACCGAGTATATCTAAAACTTGAAAGCTAGAAAATGTGTCAATTCATATCAAATTCATTCCACACCGAGTATAAAGTTTGAATCTGTGACTAATTCATCATATCAAATTCATGAATCACCGAGTATATCTAAAACTTGAAAGCTAGAAGATGTGACTAATTCATATCAATTCATTCCACACCGAGTATAAAGTTTGAATCTGTGACTAATTCATCATATCAAATTCATGAATCACCGAGTATATCTAAAACTTGAAAGCTAGAAGATGTGACTAATTCATATCAAATTCATTCCACACCGAGTATAAAGTTTGAATCTGTGATTAATTCATCATATCAAATTCATTCCACACCGAGTATATCTAAAACTTGAAAGCTAGAAAATGTGTCAATTCATATCAAATTCATTCCACACCGAGTATAAAGTTTGAATCTGTGACTAATTCATATCAAATTAATTGAACCACCAGAGTAATAGCATTGGCTCCAGAGCCCGGAGGATTGAAGACCTGGAGGGGCTGACCAATTGGTGACTACGGGGTTGAGGACTGCTCGACATACTCGGGACAGAATGAGCTAAAATAACCAAAACAAGGGGTCGGATCTGGGGCCCTCTTGTAGCACACTTGGGGACCAGCCACCTGAAGCCAAAGGAGAATCTTTGACATCTTGGACATCATCAGGCGGATCCACAATAACCACGGTTGGTTTTCGTACTTGAGGTGACTTCGCACAAAAGGCGCCGATCAGGGATACAAGGAGACACGGTAGTTCAAAAAGAATGAAATTAGAAACTATAAAGCGAATTTGAGAAATAAAAAGCACACAAAACAACCCATTTCAGTTTAGCTCAGTTTATGACCACTTATATACTATCTTGAGATTGAACTCGAGAAAAAAGTGAATTTTGATTGCAAATTAATTTGAGAATTATTCGGTTTAATTGGCGGAGCGTGTGAAAAGTGAAAGTTACATTTGGGTGGATTGTGAGTTTTTCTCTTGACTGAGGACTAAAAAAGTTCGATCGTAAATATAAGATTCCTGAATATAAGAATGTCCATTTCTGATTCTTTATATATTGTATATTGATTAATAAATCGTTTCTGAACATGACTTTGATTCTTTGATAAATATAATTATTAATGTAAATGTAGTTACTTCATGTTACTTTGGGCAACAATGTATCAGCTATGGCTTTATAAGTAATAAGTTTCTATAAATTTATTCTTTTGGTGAATGTGAAAGCATTCTCGCACTCCTTTGTTGATTACTCTAGAATCCTGATACTTTAATAAATGTCTCAGTAATGGAGTATTGCCGAGTCACAGTGTTCATCAGCCTTACTACAAAGTTTACCCGGCTTCATGCGACCGCAGTTCATTTCAGCAGTGGCGCAAAGTTCAACACCAAATCCAGGTGGGAATAGCATCGAACTATCCCAAACACGGCAGTTCTTTTACACCATGTCTGGCCTGTTCCGTTTATGTTCGATCTTGTGATCTCGTTGTTCATCCATGCGAATCTCTAAACAATCACCCGTCACACAACTTCTTCATTCGCATCTATCCAAGCCAAATTTATTTAGCCAATAGTAGAGTTTATTTCTCAATTCACTATTATTTATATTCCACCCAATGTCTAGGTAATGTCAATAATGTCTAAACCAAACTGAATCATCCTTTTCTATTTCATAATACAGGTTTGCAATATAATGCAGAATTTAAGGCAAATGTATTTCACCTTCAAGAGTGCACCGGAAGCGGCGATCAGTCTTTCTATCTGGAAGACGCAAACTTTACAGCAGAAATCGATGAAATTCGCGCTCAATTTACAATTGTGAGTTCAGCCATGTGGTCTCTGCTGCTTGGTTCGGGTGCAAGACAAAACTGTTAAAGTAATTCAAACATTACTTTTTACGTCTGTTTAATTTTATAACAATCAAATTCAAATCTGAATTTAAATTATAACTGTAAAACTTTTTTGAATTTTAATCTTTGGATTTCGGTTAATGTATTTTGTTGGTGAATAAATTGAAATTTATGTTCCTAAACTTTCAAACATTGTAATTTTGATTTATTCTCGTCAATAGAGTTTGGGAAAATGTGAATTAATATTTAATACTTAATATATGATTTCATGTTGATCCTCTATTAATTGTTTTTGCAATAGTTGCCTTACATTCAAATCATATACGAGCTCTGACTATTATCTTTCTCATCCTGTTTATCCCTATTTTATCTCTATTTACTCATTTCTCTATTGCCTTGACATATATGCGGATAATATAACAATAAAATGAACCTTACTTTTACCTAAACTCAAGCAGCACATATGAAACAGGTAATCCGTGCGTTGACAAATGCAAAACATATTCTATCGAAGTGATTTCAAGAGCTTGGTGAAACATTGTGCATAAATACTTGTATTTTAGGTAGATTTTGCCATCTGTGAGTTAAGAAAATGTCGAGCGTTCATCACAAGACGGCATATGAGGAAGTGGCCGTAGAGCAAGGCGAAAATAACAAGCAACAATCGAACAACGCAATGGTTCAATCCAAGTTTATTTACATGGCATTTGCCATAGTTTTAACAATAATATTGGTACAAGGAATTGTTTTTTACTTTGTGCTCAAACCTTCGTCATCCACAAGACAACAATCAATTTTTCTTGATAAAATGATCAAAAGTGCTTGCAAGAAATCGCCTGAATCTTTAAAAGGAAGTTCTTCCAATAGCTCGATCAACTTGTTCGGTATCTCTGTGGACACATCCCCTATTATCCGTAAGATTGAAAACACTCTGACCAACTATGATAAAAGCACATTTGGTCGTGCCATTCGATTCAAGCCAACCGACGAATGTCTCAACGGTGGTTTAATTGCAAACTACAGTAGTGGACCATATGGATATTACAAAGTTTTCCCAGCCAAATGTGACGGCAGTCCATTTCAGCAGTGGCGCAAAGTACTCGACGTCGAAAACAATTTTCATGTGGGCTCCGCAGCTAATTATCCCAAACTCGGAAATTCATTTACACCGTGCTTGGACTGTCATTATGGTTATAGATCTTGTGATCTTATTGTATTCCCTTGCAATGCTTACCCAGAACACTACTTCTACATCCGAATCTTCCCAAACCAAATTGATTTTGCCCAAAACCGAGTATATTTCACTATCCACAATTCACAATATAACACCCAGTGTCTAGGTAATTAATAATAACTGCAAAATTAAATCATTAAATAATTATTGTCTAATTTATCATTACAGGTCGACAGTACAATGAGCAATATAAAGTGAATGTATTCTACCTGCAAGAGTGCACCGGAAATGACGATCAGTCTTTCTATTTGCAAGATTTGGACTTTGCTGAAGATGTAGAAAATATTCGCATTAAGATAAGCGCGGTTTTATGGCCGGTGTTACTAGGTTTCAGAAGGCAAAGAACAGTGTCCTAGAAATTCTTAAATTCAATATTGAAAATGCTTTAATGTAAATCAATAAAAATATATATAATCTTGAGATTATCTAAAATTTAGACTAAAATATTACTAATAAAATGTTTGTAAAACCTTGTCCATTGAGCAATTTATCTAATCAATGATTAGTAATCATCTGAACCCATAAAATCACTGGTAACTATGTATATTGATTGTAATTTGCTTTGTCCTGGATGGTGCAACTGAATTTGTATTTCAAGGAAATAAACAACTTTTAGATTGTTGAATGAAAGTGACTCATTCTGAGTAAGTCATTCATTTAGTTGACTTGTCCCGGATTTGTCAGTACATACCTACAAGCGAAAAATCTATTTTGCGTTTTGTTCCAATGAGTATATTGAGGATATAATATTGTTTATTGTTGCAATAAAGAGGGACTAACGGTTTGTCACAAACCAAACAGTCATTTACGTCAATGTACTTTTCTTAATTGTGTGAAAAGCCTGATCGCGTTGATATATTTTCAAAAGCAAGATTGATAAAGTTAGTTTGCTTTCAGATTGACTAACTCACAAACCCATTTGGTACATTCAAATCAAATAAATTCCGACAGATATCTTTTTCATCCTGTTTATCCCTCTTTTATCTCAATTTGCTCATTTCTCTATTTCCTTGACATATTTGCGGATAATATAACAATAAAATGAACCTTACTTTTACGTAAACTTAAACATTAAATGCGCAACAGGTAATCTTAATTTATAAACCACCATTCTGGTGAAATGATTTCAAGAGCATATTGAAACATTGTGCATAAATATTTGTGCTTTTGGGAAGCTAAAACATTATTTTTGTCATTTTGAAGTCACGAGAATGTCGAGCGTTCATCACAAGACGGCATACGAAGAAGTGGCATTGAGCAAGGCGATAACAACAAACAACGATCGAATAACGGAATGATTAAATCCAAGTTTATTTACATGGCATTTGCCATCGTTTTTGCTGTAATATTAATGCAAGGAATTGTGCTTTACCTTGTACTCAAATCTTCGTCATTCACAAAGCATCAATTGCTTGCACTCGATAATATGATCGACAGTGCTTGCAAGAAATCAACAGCAAATATTCAAATTCCAATTGGTTTCGTGTACACTCAATTTCCTAAAGAGAAGGCTCCATCAGAAATTTGGCCCTGGATGAAATGGACAGATGTCAGTTCCGCCTATGCTGGAGTGTTTTTTCGTGTATCTGGCGGCGATGCAGCAGCATTTGGTCTAGTACAGAGCCAAAATGCACCGCAAATGTCAACTGTCGAATTCCATAATAAGGAAAGTGCGAATAAAATTCATTTTTCGTCGGGAAAGTGTGGACTGGTTTATACCGCAGGTTTTGCCGGAACTTGGACCAGTTTGAATTTTTGTATGTCCAGTGGTGAGGTTCGGCCTCGCAATATGGCAATTCATATTTGGAAAAGAACTGGGTGAAATGCATGAATTTAGTGTTTAATTTGTACATTTGTTTGTTTAATGCACGATTACTAAAAGTGGTAATTTGTTTGATCAATCTATCCTCAGCTTGTAATTTTGCACTCGTGCATTTTGTTTTTGCCCGTAACATATACTTTGTATGATTCATCGATTAATAAATTTCTCTGAAAAAATCTATTCTCCGCTTTGTTCCAATGAGTATAATGACAATAAATAATATTATTGCAATAAAAAGGGACAAACCAAACCGTCATTTACGTCAATGCACTATATATAATAGGGTATTGCATTGCAAAAATTTTCCTCACCCGACCCGCACCCGCAACCCGCACCCGTATCGTCACCCGCTTCACCCGCATGCGGGTGAGAAAGCGGGTCCACCCGCAAAATTAAAAAGTAACAGAATTATCACAAATTTAGCTCCCAGATTCTTTCCTCCAATTGAAGAATCCAAAAATATATTTATTTTGAACCTTATCCCAAAAGTGGTAGTCTTATAAAATTTCTTAACCGAGTTGATTAATCTCTCATAATTGAATTAATTGGTTTGTCAACTGATTTGACAGTTTTTTCCGTCAATTAGTCGAGTAGGAAATATTTTATCAAATGGTCGATCATTTTAGTCCAACAAGTCCATTTTAGCTATCTCAAATTAAAATTATAATGATTTCATGGCTAATAATACAAACATATCGATATATCACCATTTTACCATCTTGATAATATAATCAGAGATAGAATATATCATATCATTAAAGTTCGAATTTGAATAAGTCGTTTGTCAGATGGCTTGATAAGGAGTTTCTATTTCTTTTGTTCTATTTTCGATTTTGTTTGCGCGTCGGTGTTTCGATTTGTTTCTACTTTCATTTGCATTTGTGGTCTCTACACGAACAGTCTAGTTCGAACTTGTCCCAAAGTAATTTATTGTGAATTCTGTCTTATATCATGTCTGCTCAATCACCTACTGAATCCAACATGGAGGTTGACGGACATGAACCAGTACTCGACGTTGATGGGGAGCGCAAGCTAAAATCGAAAAAGGTTGAAGATATTGAAGCAAAACTGCCTGATTCGAACCTATCCAATTCTGAAATTGTTCTTTTAATCGAGGTCAAAAGCAAATTGATCAAAATAGATGCCTCATCCGGAAAGCGTGGAAAGGTATTTTTAATTGAATAATTTTATACATGTGTTTTAATTTATTTTTCTGATTCGTTTTTAGGACTGGAAACATTTCGATGAATTGTTTTGCAAAGGCATTGACAAAACTGAATGGAGTAAAGCAAATTATGCCATTTGTAAGCCATGCTATGAGAAGCAGCAAATTTCTATTTACCGAACTGTTCTGGCTAACGGGAGGAATGCTGGCACGGGAAGTTTGGCTGGTCATATCAAGTCAGCACACAAAGGCATCGATGATCCAATCGACTCGCAAACTAGCAACATTGCCAAAACTGAATCAACTCAACCACTGATTACGAAACATATCATCCGAGAAGGCACATTGACCAGCAAAATAAAGGATAACCTTACTTACACTTTGGTTGTTGGCTTGGCACTAGGCAATAGACCTTATAACATGCTCAACGATATTGGTTTCCGAATGGCAATGAAAGCTGTCAATGTGGCAACAGTTCAGTTTGGGGGACTTTTCGACATCGATCACGCCATTTTCGAACCATCGACTGCATCTCGTCGTTTAAAAACAATTCACGCTGAAGGAATAGAAGAACTTAAATCTACTCTGAACTCATCGTCGATTCTCGGAATAAGCATCACAAGTGACCATTGGAAAGGTGGAAATAAGAAGTATTTCCTAAGCTTTACTATTTCATACTCAGACATGCAAAAGGAATACATCGTCATACGTTACCTCTGCCTCGAATTTGTTGAAAATAAGCAAAATCTCACTACCACAACTCGTACCAAGAAAATCGTTAAAGACTTCAATTTGAGCCAATTCGAACTTTCGTATACCACTGACAATGCAATGGAAGGTTCTTACGAGAAAGAACAGCACAATGCCTGCCTCGCTCACAGTTTGGCACTATTCCATCGTAAAGCATTCTACAACGCAACTACAAAGTCAAAATCACAACAGAAAACGTCAATCGAAATTGTTCATAAGATTAACCGAAAGACTGAAAATATCGATGCCAAAGTAGAAGCTAAGTTTCGGAAGTAATACTCCAAATGTGTTCACCTTATTGGTCAACAAGCAAAGTTAGAACTGATGAAAATTATCAAATGTATCATGCTTGCTAAGATGCTTGTAAGTTTTTATTTTGTATAATTTATCATTTGTTCCTAATATATTTGTAATTTCAGGTAAGTTACCTGAAACATTCTGGTTTAGAAGGCGGTTTGACAAGACGACTACAACAAGAATGTGACATCAGGTGGGACACAATGTTCGACATGATTAAATCCATCACCGATATCGAAGAGGAGTTGAAGAAAAAGTTTACTGAAGGACATGCTTGGGAGATCATCAACTTAATCGACTTTGAATTTACCAGACAATTTCAAGAATTCCTCAAAACGTTCAAAATGGCTCGACTTAGCCTGAGCAAACAATCTAAACCATCAATGGTGTATGCGCTTGCTACTTGTTACCGTCTCTATGGGGACATCGACAATTCGGATCTATTTCGACACAGCAAATCGGTCATATTGGACATATTTCAAACTGAAGTGCTCGATCGTCTGAATGACACCCACAGATGTGCATCCATTTTCAGTCCTTTTGGCCTATTGGTTCTTAAATCAGAACGCCAGCAGTACTACACACTAGATCAAACTCAACTCGCGATTATCGAACGAAAACTGCTACAAATTGAACCTAAATTAAAATCGGATAACACCGAAACGAAATCTTCAGAACCAAAACAACCGCAGACCTCGAATAAAACTTCGCAAAATCTTTTGGTCCCACGTGGCTTTTCAATGTCTGATTTTATATCGAAAACTCCATCTAAACCAGTTCAAGAGGACCAATTGTCGATCGTAACCGAGTTCAGGAACTATTTGAGTCAACTTCAGGACATCGTCAACGAATTCTACCAAACAGAAGAAGAGGAAAATTTGTTTTATATTTGGAAAAGTCTTAAAATTCGATTTCCTAAATTGTACCAAGCATCGACAATTTATCTCAGTATCCAAGCAACCCAAACTGTGAGTGAGCGCATCTTCAAGAGAAGCAAAATCGCTATAAATAACCTCTCAAACCAAATTGCCACTGAAACAGTAAATCGAAAACTGTTCATCTATCACAATCCAGATCTGTTTGTCTTTAAAGTACTACAAAAGCTGTCCATCAAAAGTGATAACAAATTTCACATCGATTTATCGAAAGAAGTCAAAGATCGAATGCAAAAGGAAATGGACGATTTGAAGAAATTGGAAAAAGAAGAAACAGAAGAAGTCTCTGTTGTCGATCACCCCGAATCAAGTCAAATGGTGAATTTAAACTGTGGTGATGACTACTTTGAAAATTATGACGAATTTATGGAATCTATTCAAGACTATTTAGGTATTCAACAAAATGTGGGAAATTCTCGGAGAGGCAGATTTAGAAAGTCAAGACGATTGATTCATCTATTATATTATATTAACATACATTTACATTCACACTGTTCAAATTTTTAATTTCTTACACAGATTAACTACCTAATAAATAATTTCATTAAAATATTGATGTTTTTCAAATATTTTTCTTGAAAATGCTCACCCGCATCACCCGGAAGCGGGTGAAACCCGCATCACCCGCATGCGGGTTGCGGGTGGCAGGGTGAGCAAATGCAACACCCTAATATATAATTGGTTGTCAAGCCTAAGAACTCACTAACCAATTTAGTAAATTTAAATCACAAATCATATATGTTCTGTTTTTATCCTGTTTATCCCTCATCTTATTTACTCATTTCTCTCAAATATTAACTTATTTGCGAATAATAAAGTAATAAAAAGTCTAAAAAAGTAAAACAATTTAATGCTATCTCTAAATGAAAGAAATTGTGCTTTTGCAGTGCGCTCAAGTCAGACAATCAAATCAAACAGAGCAAATCAACCATTCAATCCAAGTTTATTTGCGTAGAATTTATTTTTGTGTTTGCTGTTATATTGGTGCAAGGAATTGTGCTTTACAGTTTGGTTAAACCATCATCATTATTATTATGATCATCATCAGAACAGAAATTACACAATAAAATTGCCAACAGTGCTTGCAAGAAACCAAGTGCCCTTTCATATAATATTCCAAGTTCTTATGGCAATAATACGATCAACCTGTTCGATATCACTGTGGATACTTCACCTCTAATCCGCAAAAATTGAGTGCACTCTGACCAACTTTGAGAAAGGTACATTTGGTCGAGCGATTCGCTTCAAATCAACTGGCACATGTGTCGGTCGTCATACATTGGATCACTACAAGGACACTCCGTTTCACCAGGTTTTACCAGCCAAATGCGACAACAGTCCATCACAGCAGTGGCGTAAAGTTCACGATCACATTCAGGTGGGCTCCTATTCGTACTTTCCCGATCAGGGCACAATTACACACAAGTCGATGCTTAGGTATACGTATATAGAAAATTATTTAGAAAATTAAAATCTAAAATGCAAACTTACTTTCTTATAATAAATCTTTCAATCAATTATACTACAAGTCTACAGTTTAATGAAAAATATCAAACAAATGCATTTCACCTTCAAGAGTGCACCGGAAGCAACGATCAATCTTTCCATTTAGAAGACGCAGACTTGACTGAGGAAATTGGCAAAATTTGCACTCAATTTAGTTCGTATTTGTCATCGCTGTTACTGGTAGATGACAAATCAAACTGTTTAAACAATCAATTTTCAAAATCAAAATCACGAAAATTAGTTAAAATATTTATTTTTAACCAAATAAATACGTAGTACAATAAAACATATATTGGACTAATGCAACGAAAGCCAATTGCACACAAAACATTGATCAAAATGATATCAAATAGCTATCAAATCAAAAATCTATAGTCTAGTAAGTAAAATTACCACTAGATGGCAGACTAGTTTCAATAAGCTAAAAAATCCAAATTCCCTTGACAATAACTTTAAAGGATTCAATTAATCGTTGATGATTAAAGGTCAAGTCCTGTTGTACACGTGTAAAATAAATGATCATGCGTACAAAGCTATAAATAGACAAAAATGTGTCTGTATTTAATGATCGATAGATTAGATTGCATACACAATTTCGATTGCCCAATCAGTCAATCAATAATATTATTGTACACGTACATAAAATTGCAAATTGGTAATTTAAATTGGTATAAACCCGGTTGTGCAGGTTGTACTACTTGTACCCAATTGTCTTAATCACTAATTAAAGATTCTAATTTTGACTATTTAAAGACAGAAACCTAAAACGTAGTTTTGTTCTGTCTAACTTAAGACATTTCTATATATACTGTTTTAATTTAATTTAAATTATTTATTTATTTATTTAAAAATGAAACTAATTTTATTTGTATTCAGTGTTATTTTTGTATCGGTTTTTGGTAAGTTTTATATTTTATTTTTTTAATAAATTGATTTATTTTTATTTTAGCAAATTTAATCGATCCCGACTATTCGACTTTACTTCAACGAGCATTGGAACTTGAGAATCGTGCTCAAACAAGTCTAAAAAGTTTTCAAAATCTATTCAACAATTCTCATTTGTTGACTGAATTGGACAAACAATCGAACGATCTTGTGCAGTTGGTTGGTCAACTTCGAGATTTGGAACTGAATTTGACTGCTCGAACACACGAATTTGATGAATTTGAAGTAAAGTTGTTGAGCGCAGAGAATCGATTAGAGGAAGAATTGGATTTCGTGAATTCGGTTCATGCATTTTACTACAACAAGACTTCCACGAACCCAAACATGCAACAACTGATCGATTATGGCGGGAAACTAATCTCGGATGTTAACGAGCACGTTATGAAACACTTGGTCAGCATGTACGGAACAGAAGAATTCAAAGAGATTTGCATCAAAGTACAGATTATGGAAAAGTTTATTAAGGAATTCAAATTTGATCAACCTGACAGAGCGAGACAGACTTACATTGAGACTTATCTGATCATGCATGAACGCACTTTGAAGACGTTGGTGGAGAAGGATTTAAGAATTTGAGTTACGAGTGTACAGAAAAATAAATATATTTTAAAATTAAATAAAAAATATATTTTAAAATAAGTAAATTAAAATTAAATTTCTGTTAAATTGAGTCGAGTGTCTGGGAAAAGTTGAGTGAATGGAAAAATCCAGAGAAGTCAGCAATTGATATCGGGTCAGCCGACTTTGAGCCTTTTTGTAGCACACGTAAATACTTTCATGAGTAAATAATCATGAATCGATTTGATTATTTTTAGAACAAATATTTCCGGCATTCTGGAGATACGAACAGGTTTGGCTATTTAAAAAATAAAAAAATAGATTAAAAACAAAATTAAATTCAATAATTGGGATACCTTGGGAATAATTATACGTACATTGATACTTCAAGAAAGTTTTTTATTTCTTAAGATATTAATTCTTGAGATTATTAGTAATTAAAAAATGTAAACAGATTCGGATTAGCTCACAATTATATGATGATTTTTCGCAAAGAAAAGTCATTGATACGTTGATAGATGCATGAACATTTTGAAGGCTGTTAAAAACTTTGAGGTTTTGTGATAATTTCGGAGAAAATTGAACAGATTTTGATACTTTTGATACTGAGTGAGGGTCTTTTGGAACTGAATTACATAATAATTCAGTACACATAGAAATAGACGTAAATGTAAAACACAGCCCAGCCGACCACAACCGAAAGACGAGCGAAATAACGGAGTTTATCCAAATTGGTCTCCCAATTGAGATCCTGAAGCGGAATCATGATAATCACCATCAGATTCTTAAGGAGAACGAGCAGATGGACAGTCAAGTAGGCGATGACCAGTTCGAAGAGTGTGTTCGAGAGCACTTGGACGAGAGTTTGATTCGGGGCTTTCGGGTCGTACTTTTTGCCCTCGACGATCCGGGCGATGACACAGCCAATGAAGATGCCCACCTTGTAGCCGGTGGGCTGATTGGCCCGCATGATGAACAGGCCAAAGAAGGCGAGCCAGGCGACGAATTGCACGTACAAGTGCGCGTACATGCAGTTGTTTGAGCCGTAGGATTCCATGACTTTTTGCTTGAGCTACTAAGTCCAAGTCAGCAAATAGTCGCACAGTAGTAGTCTGAATCAATTAGCGTCCAAATGGCGTGTGACATGTGATTTTGAGTTTTGATTTTAAAACTGTTTCTTTTAGTGTTGGGCACATGGATTAAAATCTATATAGTATGGTATAGTAGTCAAACGAACGATACAAGCGTGAGCATGCGCACAAAAGTCGCGCTCTCACGCTTGCAAGTGTCTGTAAGTCAGAAAGTCAAAGAGATTATCACAAACGGTAAATGGCAAAAGGTTTGGCAGTGGGAACCAATTTAAACCAGATTTACACACACTACTGACTTTGACACACGAACTAAAAATATTTCAAATAATTTAATAAGTTCTGAGAAGTGATTTTATTCGGAGGAAAAATTACAATAACAAGAATAACGAGAAAAACAAGAATTTAAAAATTTTCCTAGTTCGAAAGAATTATCTTGAAACAATGTTATTCAATAATTTTTAAGCTAGAAAATAATGAGCTTAAACTAAAAACAAATTTGAATTGTTTTGGAAATAAGAAAGAATCCAAATTGTTATTGTTTAAAGAACCGTGATTCAACATAAATTGTTTAGTTATTTTGGGATTTCAATGAATTTATAAACTAGAAATTAATTATTTTAAAATATCGAAAAAACTTACAATTGTAGCAGTGCTAGACCCTTTGGAACACGGAAGGGCTAGTTGGTCGCTAAGTGAGTTCTATGATTCCGCTGCTTGAGTTGTTGGGGTCCAATTGGGCTTCTGACCGATGATCTAGTGGTCTGGAGGCTTCCTGGTGAGATTAAGATGTAGTAAATGAGGACACGTTGAGTCACACACAAAGACAATCTTTATTGGATCTCGATGGTACAGGAAATGGAACACCTCAACACTCGGTATTCTATGTTACAGAGCACATTCACCTAAACCGTATTCGACGAGACTGACGCTCGACATGACCTTAAATAGCCTCTCAGTGGCTTCTCCACTGAGAGGGGTGCAGTGGAGGGCTGGGTCAAAGGCCAACAGCACGAGACTGGATCGGCAATACATTGCGCGCCTCACATTGTGACGGCTATTCTTGTAACTCTCGGAGGGGGTGCGAGTATCGAGGACTGCCGCTGGCGCCCATAGAGTCCGAGACACGGAGAATCAGGCTAAATATGGCGTCGGATCTGCAACAGGACGTGCCGTAGGTGCGTCCCTGCTGCACAATGTTCATCAAACTATTTAGCAAAATAAAGTATTCAAATGAAAAATTTCAATCAAACATTTGTCAAAACCAAATATTAGTTCAGTTCAATAGTTCGTGTGAGTTCATTGTTATAACTAGATGACGCCACTAGTACATTTTTAGCCAAATATTGTTAAAATAGACCAATGTGTAAATAGGCGAACTGCAACACAGGACAGTCAACAGCCACCTGTTTGTTTATGTTTTGCTCCCTTCACAGTGTTTATTGGTCAAGTTCCCGCCAATTTGATTGATTGCACTTTTGATCTGACAAAATGTTACCTTCAAAACATGACGCTGTCTATGTGGAGTATCGGAATGGCCATTCTAGGGCTGAGGCGTTCCGACAGCTATCCAGCTATTACGGCAGTGACTTCATATCATATTCTTACGTCGTAAATCTTTACAGTCAATTTAATCGAGGCGATTTTAGCATTCTCACTGGTTGGCATCAATCTACCCCTGATAATAATCAACTACCTGAACAAAGCGACACTCAAATTAGTGACCAGTGCATGCTTCCGATCAAATGTGAACTCGAATTCTTGCCCAACACTAACTTGCCCGACAATAATATGAGCTATGCATCTGTGATCGAGATGAATCAAGACACAATACAAGGTCGCCAGCCTTTTAGTGATTTGTCCAATGTTGCTAATTCTCAATTCGACAAAGTAATTAAACCACCGAGTGCACCTCAGCCTATTTTTCAATGTGAAGGTGTTGCTTCAAAGATTGCTTCTACTTTGGATCGCAAACAAAAACTATTTTATTGTATCTGTTTGCATCGAAAATGACTGTCGAAGAGGCTCATCGTCAGTTGAGTATTGTTTTTGGTCATAATTAATTTAAATTGTAAATTTGTAAATTTGTTAATAAAATAATTTGATTTGATTTGGAAAAGAAAAAAGTTCTGTTCAGTTTCACTTTGTTTACATCTCAATAGAATTGCCTGTAGAAAGTGGCGCCATCTAGTTATAACAATGAACTCACACGAACTATTGAACTGAAGTAATATACCAGAACAATTCAAATATGTCACAAATGTCAATCAAATGACTAGATTCTAAAAATTTGAAATTCAAAATGGAAACTAAATTCATAAATTAATCTTTTTGTTTGCCTATGTAAATATCACCAATTAACCAAACAATAAACAACAACCATCAATTAGTAAAACAAAACATTTTATATTTAAAATCATTAATAATTTATACGAAAACAATTGCAATTTTTAATATACAGATTGTCAAATTGGGCCAATATAAAATGAAAGCAATGAAAAATGACTAGATTTTTCTATTTTAAGATGCTACAAGCCGTGATTTACGTATATCAACATCATAACATGTAATTTAATATTTCGAAACAAATTAAAAATCTAACTAATAGTTGGCTTGTGTTTGTGTCTGGAACTGGAACGCACACAGAATTCAACTACTGCCGGATGTGGTTAGACGGTTGAACAACCAAATTCTGGCTCTCATCACATCTTTAATTACGATTCATCATTCAGATATAATACAGCCCTACATCTACTTGGAATCGTCTAATTTGTAGAACATTCTCGAAAAAGGAAATAAACTTTTATATTTAGAAAAGCGTATTGACAAATATCCAGGCTAATTTGAGTGGAGTCAATGCAAAATGACAGAAATTAGCTATTTTAAAATGTCAAATTCTATTAATTTACCAAATGATTCATCTATGCACAAAAACTATGACAAAAATTGCCGCGAATTTATAGTATTCTATAAGAATGATCTAGGTTGAAAACAATTAAAACAATAAAACAATTTTTTGGATAATTAGTTAGTTTGTAACTTACAAATTGAGAAAATCTGTTTAAATCATGTTTTTCTGATGAAAAGTATTGCAAGTTTGTAAGTGTCCGAAAGGAATCAAAGAGATTATGAGTCAAACTAAATGACAAATGATTCAGTTTAAACTAATTCAAACCAGATTGACACACTCATTTTGGCATGAACTAAAAATATCTCAAATAATTTTATTCGAAGAAAATTGCAATAAAAAGAGATTTTAAAATCTTTCCTGTTCGAGATAATAATCTTGAAACAATGTTGCTAAACAATTTTCGAGCAAGAGAACCTCCCATCAAAAACCAAATTTGAATTGTTTCTTCAAATTGTTTATTTTTTGATAATTTATCAATGATAAAAAACAATTATTTAACAAAAAAAATGTTTAGCTATATTAGCATTTCCTAAAATTTGAACAACTTTTGAATCATCGATCTAAAAATTTAGAAATTAAATTAGCTATTTTTAATTTATTGAAAACCCTACCAAAATTATTTTGTTCGCCAATTTGGCTATCAAAATATTTTATTCAAATGAAAAATCATGCAATCAGACTTTTTTATGAAAACATTTGTTTTACATTCCAAATATAACACAACTGTCAATCAAATGAGTAACCAGATTCCACGAAAAAATGACATTCCATACAAACCAAATCCATAAATTAATCTTCCAATTACCTATTAAAGAACCAAGATTAACCAAATAAACAACACAATCAATTTGCAAAACAAAACATCATTTTATTCAAAATCATTAATAATTTATACAAAAAACAATTACAATTTTATTATTGAATTTAGACATGGAAAAAATCTCAATCGACATTGCATTGAATTGACAATACAAAATGTATAAACATTTTTTACATTTTCTTGTTGTAGTCAATGTAAAAATGTAATGAAACAAAATTTAGACTTAAATAAAAATTTTTTAGAATAATTAAAAGTATTTTCTTAAACATGATTATAATAAAGATAAACTCCGTGATATAAACCACGACTTGTACCATCTCCAAGGTACAAGTGACTATAACTCGTATCATTTTGATGCTACAAGCCGCGATTTATATCACGGCATTTATCAGTATCATAACATGTAATCTAATTTCTAAACTAATCAAAATTTCTAACTAAAAGTTGGATTGCGTATGTGTCTGTACTGGAACACACACAGAATCCAACTGATGCTGGTTCGAGTTCAAGCGTTAGACAAACCCAATTCTGGCTCTCACTCACTCACACCATCATTCCACCCCCTACATCTATATGGACTCGTCTAATCTATCGAACATTCTCTAGCAGGGGGAGTACTTAGATATATGAAAAATCGCATGCGCAATCACAAGTTGAGCCAATTGGTGATTCACCAGTAAATGCAAAATGTCCGAATTTTTCTACTTTCAAATCAAATAGATTATGTGACAAAGTGTAAATGTCATAATGACTCAGTTGAAACCAATTCTGAACCAGATTGACACACACTCAATTTGACACAAACTAAAAATATTTCAAATAATTTATTGAATTCCAAGAAATTATTTTATTTTAAAACAATATTGCAATAACAAGAATTTTAGCAATTTTCTGGATTAAATTCCAAAAGTCAAATTACTCAACAATTTAAGCAAAAAAATGTCTAACAAAAAATAAATGAACTGAAAGACCATTTTGAAAGGTGTGACGAGGACAATGTCATGATGTATAAGAAGATATACCACCGATCAAACTGTCCTGTGATTGATTCGAGGCTAAATGTGATGATGATTTTGCTTCTCTGGGCCTTCAGTATCTACTGTCAATTCGAATGTGCATTTTTATGAAGTGATTTGTGTGACAATTGTTGTAGTTAACTAGAGAGATTCAATTGGGATGGTGCACAAGAGAAAGCAAAATTGATATGTTTGGATGGAATTTGTCTATGGCAAACATTCAATTTTTTTCAAATTTTTAATATTTGTGACATTAATCCCAACCGTCAATGTCATCCCATTCCCATGCACCTCTCATCGTCTCCATCTAGCCAATGTAGTTGGTTGTGTGCTCGACTTTGAAAAATGTGCGATTTGAGTTTCATCGATGTTGTCAACATTAACGATATTATCAAACACATTCATTCTTTAGTCTTCACTTGCCTCTGCCACACCTCTCACCTCCACAACTTATGAGGGAAGCAGAAATGAAGTAGATCAAAGGTTGTGTGGTTATAGACCAAATGATGAGCAAAGCAAGAAACCAATTTGATGAGGAGAATGTAATGCAATTGATTAACTCGATACAAAAACATTTAGCACAATTCCCAACCATTTACTCCACATTCATTTCCTTCGATTACTAAAACTTCCAAAGGTAAGACAATCAGTCAACATTGCCAATTACGATACTTACACATTTTTTGCATAGGTCACAAACGTCCCAATCCCATGAACTTTGTCAACTCTGTCACGCGCCAATGTCCTAGCAAACGACTTCGCTTCGAGTGTTGCGACGTTCTGAAATTCTGCCTCAAATAAGCAAGACAAAATATTTTATTATTATACAAATAATTTTATTCAAAATCATTTAAATTACAAAAAACAATTACAATTTTAATTCAAAAGCAAAAACAAGAAATCCAAATTGACATTGCATTGACAAGTGAGAAGTAAAATGTATAAACATTTTATACATTTTTTTGTCTGTAATCCATATAATGTAAATTAAGAAACGAAAATTAAGCCAAGTGACAATTAAGCCTTTTTATGAAATAGTAAAAAACAAAATTGAAGTTATACTAAAACATGATTACAATCAAGATAATTATCTTTTTCTAATTCTTTGTTTGTTTCATCTCTATGTTACAAATGTGATAATTTGTAATATGAAAATGTTACATACAATGAGTTTGAAAAAGATAAGTATCCGTATCGTTACATCTTTTAGTAATTCGAAAAGTAATTTTCAAAACTAAAATTTCAAAATTAACTAAAAAATCTAACTAACAGTTGGATTGTGTGCGTGTCTGTTCTGGAACGCACACAGAATTCAATTGAAGCTGGTTCGAGTGCAACCGTTGGACAAAACCAATTCTGTTTCTCACTCACTCAAATCGCCATTCAGGTTTCTTTCTCGCATACCCCTACATCTAGTTGGACTCGTCCAGAGTCTATGGAATATGCTCGAACTTTAAAATATATATCGATAAGCGAATGCGCATTGAGCCAAATTGAGCTAATTGGTTTCGCAATTCAAAAATGGGGAATGGTTTTGCTATTATTTTCAAATGTTTAATTCTACTAATTTATCAACACACGTTTGTACCAAAAATTGCCAAAAATTTCTAAAATAAAAACATTTATCGGACATTTTTAAATTTACTTTAAAAATGGCAATCAAAATGAGCAAATATTTTTTTTGTGTTATAACATTATAAGGTTGAGATTAATATTGAATTTAGTTTTTCAAATGGTTTTAATAGTTTTTTTAATGGCAAATTAATTTAATTAACTTGAATTAATTTTGGTGGTCAATATAAAGTTTATTATTTAGTCAACACTTTTCCGTGTAAAAACTTTTAAATTTTTTTTGATTTGTTTTCTCAAACTAAAACTTACGTACACACTTCATTCGAGATTTGAATTCGAAATTATTTGGATTTCGAAAAGGTTTGGTTTGTACTTATGAGTTGCAGTTAGGTTGCAAGTTATGAAAGAGTATAGAACAGAAATTAGCCTTACAAGACCAATTTTTACTCGCCTAATATGGACAAGCTGCCTGAAGCGGACAAGAAGATGCCAAAGCTCGAGACTTGTACCTCCGAAATGGCCAACACTTTGAGGACTATCGAATTCGATGTTTCAAATTCATCACCCTCAAGCGCATTGACCAAGCCAAAGAAAGAGACCGATTTGAAGAAAATCTTTGCCGGCGTCAGTTTGGCTCTACTCGCTTCGCTGTGCTTCTCAATTTCGTGTGTTGTGGTGAAGTGCCTCACTGACATTACGCCCTCAGAGAAGGCATTGTTCCGTTATGTCGGTAAGAATCTGAATATCCTCTCTTAAGGGATTAGGTTTAGATAAGTTAGGGGGCAGTATTGTGGATTAGGTTTAGGTTTAGGTAAGTTAGGGTTATGTGGGTGTGTTATGGATTAGATTTATGTAGGTTAGAGATTATGGGCGTGTTATGGATTAGGTTTAGGTTTAGGTAAGTTAGGGTTATGGATTAGGTTTAGATAATTTTGTATTATATAAAAATAATTTTATATTTTTGTTCAGGAATTATGTTACTCGCCTACCCAGTGGTACAAGAGTCGCGGCAGCCCTGCTTTGGCCCGCCCAACTGGTGGTGGCGTCTGTGGATCCTCATCCGTGGCATATGCAGTGCCACTGGCCTGTTCCTGCACTACAATGCACTCAACTACATTAGCCTCACAGAGGCGACCATCATCATGTTGGCCATACCTGTCTGTGTGTTCATTCTGGCACGAATATTCATGGGCGAAGAATTTGGTCGCTACCATGTGCTGGCACTGGCGCTCTCAATTGGGGGCATTCTACTGGCGTCGAACATTGGTGGATGGGCTGGGAAAAGTCTGGCAACCAACAGTACCACCACAACTACTGTGATTCCATTAGGGGAATTCGCCACCAACATTCCGAGTCTGCTTGACAGTAACATGACTACTACGGAATCATATTCTGGAACTAACGAATCTGAAGATGAAATGTCTTCCACCCATAAGTACCTGATTGGTGTGTCCTTCTCGTTGGGCGCAATGCTCTTTGGCTCCTTCTTGTACATCATGGAGGGAAAGGTGAGTTTTCAGATTGACCTAATCTAAATCACTTATCCCTTACCTTTTTTACCTGTTGCGCAACACCCATCCCTCTGTAATTCTATTCAACTTTTCGCTCATTTCCGTGGTGGAAATATCGATCATCAACTATTTGTTCTACGACTTTAAACTGCACTCAACCGGCTACAGTGGCTATATGCTCGCCGTCTTGGCCATCATTTCATATTACGCTAATATGTTTCAAACTATGGCAACTCAAATCGAAGGCACCGGTGTGGTTTCGGTGGTGAGATGCAGTGGTGAGGTAAGTTTGACTTTACGATTTATGATTTTACTAAATTGAGTTTTGTTTTGTTTACCAACAGGCATTCTTTGCGTTCATATTTCAAATCGTCTTTTTCCACCAAATTCCGAGCATCTTCACCTTTGTGGGCGCTATTATGGTGCTGGCCTCAGTGCTGCTGCTCTCCTTTCGCAAGTACATCATCTCACTGCCCGATGATCGACCACTCAAGAAGCGATTCAGCTTTCTCGCTATATGAGTTGCACGACTATTTTTATTATATTTACTGTTGAGCAATTAAACCACTTTCACAACCACTTTTGTTTTTATTGCTTGAGAAATTATTATTGATTAATACAATGAGTTTACATTTAGGAACTGTTTGGACATTGCCTTCTGAACCTAGTAACGCCGACCAAAATGGCGAACTTATCCTAATTCAGATGTTTTCAATTTCTTCGGTAAAATCAAAATTTAAGCAATATAAAGATTTTTTCTAAAGATGCTACGTCAGGCGAACAAGTGCCACGGAAATAGTCGAACCAGTATTGTGTCCATGGTACAAAGGATGACTTGTATCATTTCAATTCTACTTGGGTCAACTATTTCCGTGGAACTTATCCGCTTCATAGCATCTTTTAGAATATTCAAAAATTAATTTCAAAATAAACGAAACTAACTAACACTTCGTTTGTGTGTGTCTGTACACGTTCCAGTACAAACACACAAACGAACTTCTACTGATTCGAGTTCAACCGTTGGACAAACACAAATCTGGTTCTCACTCTCACTCACATCATCATTCAGGTATCCTATACCCCTACATCTAGTTGGACTCTTCTAGATTCTATAGAATATGCTCGGACTTTGATATACATAGAAAAGTGCATGCGCATTGTGTCAAATTGAGCTAATTGGTTGCACGAGTCAAAAATTGCTGAATTTTACTATTATTTTTAAATTCTACTTTGTAATTTGCCATCACATATTTGCCGGAAAAAAAATCTAGAATTTATCGAATTCTGAAAACATATTTTTAAAAACATTTATCATCAGCTATTCTAAAATTTTCTAAAAATGCGAATCAAACGAGCCAACATATTTCAAAAACTAACCAAATCCAGAAAATACTATTTCCAACATTCTTAAAAAAGCAAAATTTTGTTTTTATTTTTTAATGTCAAATTCAAATAATAAATCAGGAAAAACACCTCCAAAAATATGAATATAATTAAATCAACAAAATGATTATATTATAACAATATTATTATTCTTTTTATAATTGGTTAATATCTCCAAAAAACGAAATTGCAATTATTTTGATTTTAAAATCAAATTTTTCTGTTGAATTTCTATATATGAGACGCGAACAGGTTTGAACTGGTTCCAATACTGCACCGATTCTGTTCTACTGAGACTTGAGAGTACATTCAAATTTCCATGCTCGCTTTTATATATAGAATAAGTGGAGCAGTTGTAGTTGGCTGCTTTGTTGTTCCAAATGGGACACATGTAAACACTCACTAAACAGGTTCATTTCGTGATTTTCATTGTTTTTCTTCTAAAGAATTCAACCGTCAACCTCCAAAAAAATGTGGTTTCCCAAGAACTCTGACCATTATCGGCGAAGTGTCCTCTCACCCGCCGCCCTCAGTGCAGTCTACGCCTACCTGCAATGTCTGTTTGGTCTGATGGTGTTTCAGTATGCGGCCACCAATCGGTTCGCCCAACTCCGTATCTTCAATATTGGTCTCTTTGTTTTCTTCGTTACATTTCAATTCATTGAGAATTGCTAATTTGCACCCTATGCCAACCATTTTCGTTGTGTTTGTCATCATAAAGTTTGTCTATTTAATATATCCCTTTGTTGTGCATAAGGTGATAGAAATTTGTACTATTGGGCTGCTTGATTTGATTCGGTGGACTCTCAATCACTGGAAAGATCCCGAGTTCTTTGTGGATACGTTCAATCGCTTCAATATGAGTCACGCTTATGCAATTTGTGCAATCGTTTTTATTTTTGTGTTGAATTGTTATTATGTATATTGTTATATATTTATGTGAATAATTAAACATGGTGCGTGTTAATTATAACAATTCTGTATTTGATTTGTATATTTTGGGTTTTTTTTGGTTTTATTTAAAATATTAAATTATTTGATTTTTTTAAATTTATTAAAAAAATGTTAATATTATTTTTGTGCCGATTTAAAATATTTTATTTTTCAAGTTATTAAAATGTTAATAATTTTATTAATTTTGAATAACAAAATAAAATAATAAAGAGCTCATTAAAATGCTAAATTTTAATGACTATAAGCTTTTGGTCTTTTGACTTTGTATGAAAATTCGTGGAATTTCTATTTTTAAATATGTACTTTTGTTGTTTTTCCAATTGGATCTCAAACTTGGATTTCTGCACCAATAGGTGCTAAATTATCTGGGCATACGCAAATTGAGCCATAATTTTGAATTCTAGAGAATATTCTAGAGAAAATAACATAAATTGTAACACTTGGACAATTTTTCCATATTTCTCACTAAATTTATTATTTGATTTATTTGATTTACAAATTGGCTCGATCGAAAATTCCTGGAATTATATTTATTTATACATTAAAGTGCGTTGGTTGCGTTTACACTCGAACTAGCCGCTTCAATTGAGAGTTCTCTCTTTTACTACAATGTATAACCAAGTTGATGCAAAAAAAGAGAAATTTGCTTTTTGAGAGAAATCTAATGTACGCATGCGCAATTCAAATGCAAATTGATTCGTGCATCCCTAAAAAAATATAAGTTCTCTTTGATATTATTTGCATTATATTGCAAGGTTGCACCTAACTAGCCAACCAACTACGACGACCCACCAGTAGATGGGTTTGCTCACCTTTACAAGAAAAAAATATTTGATTTTGTTATTTTTTGTCAAGAAGAAAAAGTTTGTTCAACAAAATGGATTCATTTCTGGACATTCCCGAACATCTCGAATTAGAAGACGAACAGCTGAAACTAATTCTACTGTCGCTCAATTGGCCGTTGGACGATGATGAAGAAGAAGACGAATATTTCTTCCTGGGTCTTGTCCTCTCAATAGATCCTGATTATTATTTATTTTACGGTTACAATCATTCACTAGTTTTGTTAGCTTTTATGTTTTACTCAATGCTTTACGTTTCGATTTGCTCGCTTTTTAAATCAAAACGAAAATGTCCAAAGATTGTACGCAACTTTTTCAAGGCAAATGCAGCTTTTCAAGTGAAATTTTATGAAGATGTTGAGCATTTTGTTGAGAGAAATATTCCTCAAACTTATCGCGAATTTATATTTAAAATTAAGGGTTAGATGTAGTATGATATGAGAAATTAAAATAAAGTAAAAAACAAATAATGTAATTTCAAAAATAAAATAAAATTTTATTTGCAATTAATTGCTCGATTTTGGAGATTTGCTTCGTTTGCTGTTGCTGGTCTTACTGTCTTTCTTCTTGCTGATACAACGTCGATGACCTTTGTACTTGTGAGTGCCTCGATTCTCACTTTCACTTTCACTTCCAAACTCGGTCGGTGGAAGATACTTTGGAATGAGGACCTTGTGCACGTAAATGAAGAATAGGCCCAGCAGGAGTGCAAACACGTGCAGAATGATGATTTCGGCGTAGAGTGGCAGTAGCTTTTGCTCTTGTCCAACGGCTCGATACAGCAAGTTGATTGGCAGTTCGTCGTTCTTGGCGGTGGTTGGAAAACCAGAACCAACTGGTGGACTCATTGTGGTGATGGTGATAGATAGACTGGTGATGGGAAGAAAAAGTTAAGTCGGGAAAAGAAAGTAGAAAGTAATAACTTTGATTGTCGAAACGTCTAGAAAATTAAACAGAAAAATGATGAAAGCAAAAGCACGTTCGATAATTTTGATTTTCGATTTAAAAATACATCACAATTGGTACGCCATCTATTGATTGGAATTTGAATGTATGTATATTTATATTTTCAAAATAAAATAAGGGAAAATAATTTATTGATGATATCTGAATAATTCGTCCAAGTTTTAAATGTTTGTTTTAATTGTTCATTTTTTTTATCGTCATCGTATGTTTCACTTCTCGTTATTATCATCTTAACGGTATATGATCTACGATATTTATGAAGGGTTATAATTTTATTGCCAATAAATATGGTCACTTTCCCAATAAAAAATATCTACAGTCATCGGTCTTCTGAGCTGGGATTTGCGAGCATTATAAAATGGCAACTCTACAGTCATCGGTCTTCTGAGCTGGGATTTGTGTTTATTATAAAATGGCAACTCTACAGTCATCGGTCTTCTGAGCTGGGATTTGTGTTTATTATAAAATGGCAACTCTACAGTCATCGGTCTTCTGAGCTGGGATTTGCGTCCATTATAAAATGGCAACTCTACAGTCATCGGTCTTCTGAGCTGGGATTTGCGTCCATTATAAAATGGCAACTCTACAGTCATCGGTCTTCTGAGCTGGGATTTGTGTCTATTATAAAATGGCAACTCTACAGTCATCGGTCTTCTGAGCTGGGATTTGTGTCTATTATAAAATGGCAACTCTACAGTCATCGGTCTTCTGAGCTGGGATTTGTGTCTATTATAAAATGGCAACTCTACAGTCATCGGTCTTCTGAGCTGGGATTTGTGTCTATTATAAAATGGCAACTCTACAGTCATCGGTCTTCTGAGCTGGGATTTGTGTCTATTATAAAATGGCAACTCTACAGTCATCGGTCTTCTGAGCTGGGATTTGCGTCCATTATAAAATGGCAACTCTACAGTCATCGGTCTTCTGAGCTGGGATTTGCGTCCATTATAAAATGGCAACTCTACAGTCATCGGTCTTCTGAGCTGGGATTTGTGTCTATTATAAAATGGCAACTCTACAGTCATCGGTCTTCTGAGCTGGGATTTGTGTCTATTATAAAATGGCAACTCTACAGTCATCGGTCTTCTGAGCTGGGATTTGCGACTATTATAAAATGGCAACTCTACAGTCATCGGTCTTCTGAGCTGGGATTTGTGTCTATTATAAAATGGCAACTCTACAGTCATCGGTCTTCTGAGCTGGGATTTGTGTCTATTATAAAATGGCAACTCTACAGTCATCGGTCTTCTGAGCTGGGATTTGTGTCTATTATAAAATGGCAACTCTACTGTCATCGGTCTTCTGAGCTGGGATTTGTGTCTATTATAAAAATGGTAACTCTACAGTCATCGGTCTTCTGAGCTGGGATTTGTGTCTATTATAAAATGGCAACTCTACAGTCATCGGTCTTCTGAGCTGGGATTTGTGTCTATTATAAAATGGCAACTCTACAGTCATCGGTCTTCTGAGCTGGGATTTGTGTCTATTATAAAATGGCAACTCTACAGTCATCGGTCTTCTGAGCTGGGATTTGCGTCTATTATAAAATGGCAACTCTACAGTCATCGGTCTTCTGAGCTGGGATTTGTGTCTATTATAAAATGGCAACTCTACAGTCATCGGTCTTCTGAGCTGGGATTTGTGTCTATTATAAAATGGCAACTCTACAGTCATCGGTCTTCTGAGCTGGGATTTGTGTCTATTATAAAATGGCAACTCTACAGTCATCGGTCTTCTGAGCTGGGATTTGTGTCTATTATAAAATGGCAACTCTACAGTCATCGGTCTTCTGAGCTGGGATTTGCGTCTATTATAAAAATGGCAACTCTACAGTCATCGGTCTTCTGAGCTGGGATTTGTGTCTATTATAAAATGGCAACTCTACAGTCATCGGTCTTCTGAGCTGGGATTTGTGTCTATTATAAAATGGCAACTCTACAGTCATCGGTCTTCTGAGCTGGGATTTGCGTCTATTATAAAATGGCAACTCTATAATTTTATTGCCAATAAATATGGTCACTTTCCCAATAAAAAATAATTATTTCCCCAATTAGTGATTTCAAATCACTGATTTGGCTAATAATTTTAATGTTTTTTTAAATTTGCTAAGTTTGTTATTTCCCCAATAAGTATCTAATAGATCAGGAAATCATTTCAATATTGTCAACATGTCGATAAGATATCGTCCCTAGTGTTTGAAATTACCCGCATTTGTTCACTATCCCGGATAGTCCGAATATCCGTATAATGATAAAAATCTTTATGATGAGTTAAAGTTAGAAGGGCAGGGAAGATTCTCCGGTGTTAATCTAATCAATTGGAAGCCATCTATCCATATATGCGTTATTGAACTAAGACATTATTGTGCCATTTAAATGCAACGGCAAAAGAATCCATACCAAGACCTTTCAAATGCACTGAAACGTGCTCTGTTGAATATTTTCATTTCATTTGCCGGGATCCAGATGGAACTTTCGCAGATAATACTACAAATCATATGTTTTCATTTTTTACCCTACTTGTCCATTGAAAATTGGTACCAATTGAGACCACTCCATCGGTCAATATGATTGAAGATACAACCTTTTTAAAATGGATTCAGTCATATCCTCGTTGGCTCAACTCGAATTGGATTCTGCTGGTGGACCAATCTCACGACTGCCTAACGAACTGGTGCAATCTACTTGTATTTTGGGACGATTGGAGATGCAGGAGCTGATTCATCTGAAGGTGGTGTGCAAAAAGTGGCAAGAGGTTATTTACTCAATTGGTCACAGCAAGAAATCATTGTGCTTGGCCAAATGGAGCTATAGCAAGTATGAAATGAACCATCTCAAGAAACGATCTTTCGGACAGATCGATTTGAGATGATACGCCAATATAAAAGTCTAGCTATATTCGAATGAACATTTGCAAACTCAAATTGCCAAACTTTTTCCACTGGAATCAGTCAACTGAGTGACATATGGTGATTTGTGGTTTCACTTTTGTGGTTTTATTCAGCTGGATAATCTGCGAAAGTCCCTTGTTAGTCGAGTTGTCTTCCTCTCCTTCTCGTCATGACATGTGCACATTATCACTATTTGTACTTTTATATTCATGTCTTCAATTAAACTTTTTTTTAATGAAACTTAATTCACTTTTGTACTTATTTCATTTTTCAAGTGTCCACCTTTCGGTTCTCACCAAAATCTTTAATATTTGTTATTAAATTCTTTAAAAGTAAGAGCAAGAGTGATATCACACGATTCACACCTTGATATGAAATGTTTAGTGTATTTTTGCATTTTCGTGGCATTTGAAATTTTAATTTTTCCATTTCCTCACTACGAATTTGTACTACCGTAAATACCCGAATATAGCCCGCACCCCGTGTATAGCCCGCACCCGTGTATAGCCCGCAGAAAAATTTGCTTCGGTAAATAATCCCGTGTATAGCCCGCACCCATGTATAGCCCGCACTTTTGGAAAACCCACTAATTTGCCCATTATAATCTTGGTTTATGGGTCCATTTTGTATTAATTTTGCGTTATTTGTCATATTTTGAATGCTATTTACCCGAAAATACCCAAATAAGGTAAAATTTGGGCCTAAAATGTGAAAAATTGAATCGATTTGCTAGGATAGGTTAAAACTTTCGAAAAGTATCCTGTGTATAGCCCGCACCCGAATATAGCCCGCAGGAGGCCAAGAAAAAAAGTTGTTCCGTGTATAGCCCGCGGGCTATATTCGGGTATTTACGGTATTCGTATATCGGCAAATTGCTATGCGAAGATTCAATTTCATAACTTTATGGCTTGTGACAGGCTTAGAACATTTAAAATTTAAAAATATTTTGTCTTTACAATGCTTTTAATAAAAGTGTCATACCAGGTGTATAATATTGACCATTATTTTTAAAAGTTGTTTATTACTTTTTTATGTCAGAATTCCTACATAAATACACAAATATTCTATTAACAAGATAGTATTACTTGAAAAAGTCTATATTAATTTTAAATCAATAATTTATTAACATTTAAACATTTAATTTGTAATTTGAAATCATAAAATACAGTAACGTCATTTGTGAACTTGGTGTGTCTGTTTGTGAATAATTTACAATGTAAACACGCCTGTGAGTGAGTTCAGTCAGCAGCCTTTGTTCTTTTCTCTTATTTTCTTTTTTTTTTTGCAAACTCAACTCTCAGGTCAATTTGACCTTGGTCAAATGGCTCGTAAACCTTTGATCGCGTTCTCGTAAGAAGACTCAACCCAAGAATATGTCTCATCATCTCAACCCTGTCCTCTGATTCGTCACCAACGAAATTAAATTCGCAAAAAAAATTCTTTTTCTTATTTCTTTTTTGCAACTCTCGTGAACACTCGTCCTTTTAAACCTCGTTTGACCTATTCCCATTAATATTAAATTTGTATTTGGAATTTTTGGAATTTTCTCGCAAAATATAAAAGAAGAATCAAACTGAAAATATGTCTACTAATCATCTCGACCGTAGTGTGGCCACAGGTTCGTTGCCTGAAAATTCTCTCGATGTCTCGATTGTTGAATCATTTGCTCAACTCGATTTATCGTCGGATGGGCCTTTTTCTCGACTGCCTAACGAACTTGTGGATTCAATTTTGTCTCGATTGGATATGCAGGAGTTGATTCATCTGAAAGTGGTGTGCAAGAAGTGGCAGGCGGTGATTTACTCGGTTGGTTTCACCAAGAAATCGTTGGCAGTGGCAAAAAGTAACATTTGCAGTTATGATGTCAACTTTCTCAAGAAACGATCGTTTGGGCAGATTGATTTGAACAGCTTCACTCATATCAAAGCCACTCCATTTTGGAATGAACATTTTTCATCTCAAATTGCCAACCTCTTTCCCAACATTGAATCTTTTGCTATGGATTTGCCTTTGAGTGATATTATCGATATTTTGCCTCGTTTGGACCAGCTCACCACTTTGTCATTTACCTTTGACCGCTCTACGCCAAGTAACGAATATTCCAAATTACTTAAGCTCATCAATTCGTGTGCCTCACTGAAACGACTCGACATTCAAGCTGTAATCTACTGTCCAATGTCTCTTCTTGCACCAACATTGGCTCGATTGGAACAATTTTCATATTTGAGCTATGAAGAGTCACTTATTGGTGACTTTGGTCCGAATTGCTCACGAGTTTGCCTTGATTTGTACTATGAAGAAGAGCGTACACAATGGCACACCGTCAACGGTGAATGGCTGGCCAATGTGACTCACCTTAAGGTAAGACTTGACGGTTATGCAGTGAAAACAACGTTTTAGCCTAAAAGGATGGGATTTAGTAGCCTTCTCTATTTTTTATAAGGAATCTTCGTTTGTGGACCGATTTGGACATATGACACCTTTTTGGAAAGATAATCGCATGGACAAAATAATTATCTCAACAGAATACCTAGATTTAACAAGGTTTTAATAAAATTTAACAAAATGTGTGAAAAAGGTATGTTTTTTAGCTTTGTGATCAACTCGTGATAGCACAAAGTCTAAATTGTGTATTCTGTTGAGATAATTATTTTGTCCATGCGATTATCTTTCCAAAAAGGTGTCATATGTCCAAATCGGCCCTACAAACGAAGATTCCTTATAAAAAATAGAGAAGGCTACTAAATCCTATCCTTTAGGCTAAAACGTTGTTTTCACTGCATAACCGTCGAGTCTTGCCTTAAGCTAACCACAGTTAGTGAGCTCGATCTTTTAATCGAGTATCTCAGTCAACATGCCGTCTCATTGCAAGTGTTGTGTCTTGAAGGGAGAGTAAGTTGCATTTGATTATGTATTCTACTAATTCTGACCTTTTCTATTGTAGAATTACACTCAAATGAACTCACAAATGATTGGTCATCTTAGCAAGCTGGAGCACTTGTCCGAACTTGAACTTTCCTACATTTTGGTTGATTTGCCTCAACTGGAAGAAGCTGCTCGCATGTTTGAACTCGTACCACTCGACTCCACTCGAACATTCACATTCGCCCTGCAATTTTATTGCCCTAAAGGACGGAAATCAGCTCACTTCGACACTGTGCACCATTTTGCCCACTGTCGAGCACCTGAATTTGAGGTGCAATTTCTTCAATTTCAAACTCGAATCTTTCGAACAGTATTTTCACCGTTTCGCCAAATTGCGTTCGCACTCTTTTTAGTTTGATAATAGTAATTTAGAGCTCCGCTGTAGACGTCACGTGAGTCTGGACTCTGCAGTAGAGAGTATCGAAAAGACGATTTTTGACATTATGATGAGGCCTGAGGTTAAAAACGATGTCTCGTGGTGTAGACAATGTAATTCCAGAGTTTGGTCAAAATCGGTCAACATCTAGGTGTTTCCCCAGGGTCCTGGATTTTAAACGAGAAAAATATGGGGAGATGGCTGCAGTTTTGACCGATTTTCTAGATCTCAGCAACTACGTGGGATATTGATGTGATTTTACTTGGATTTACTAATTCGAGTACTGGGAATTCGATAGAGACATCAAAAACTGGACCCAGAGGGCCTTAGGACCGGAAATAGAGGATTCAAAGTGGCAAAAATATGGATTTCCATGAAAATAATCATATTATTTGATCAAATAATACTGATTAATGTAGTGTATTCAAAAATATTCAAATCCCAGAATCCTAGGGTCCCAGGATCCTGGGACCTTAGGATCAGCTTTCAAAATTAATTGATGGAATATGGTCATGTGATATGTCAAAATGCTAGAAATAACAAGGCGATTATTGTGTAGCATACTAATTCTAAGTATGATGTTTATTTTGTGATCCGATATTAAATCTTATCCACAAATGGTGGATAGGGGAAGTTCCTCAAATTGGACGATTTTTTATCCAACAGTTGGTAGGTGATCTCGTGCTGCCCTCGCTATCGCTCGGACAGCACTCAACTCGGCACCACTCAGCTCGGAAGCTTGCCTCGCGAGAACAAAGTTCTCGCTCGCCGTCGGAGCATCGCGATAAAATCGCGCTGCTGCCGACAACGTTTTTTTTTCCCATCACTTTTATTGCTCCTTCGGCCTAAACAGTGCATTTTCTGACCTGACTTTAATCATATTTGAATCATTTGGTCAACATGCCCTTCACCGTCTCAACTAGAAGCACCAAAAGAGACTTCCCAGATACTGTTACTACTGCCCCAATTAAACCTAATAAAAAACTCAGAATCGATAAAGAGGGGAGACGCATCCTCAATATTAATCGAAACAGCCCCATTCCAAGCACACCTCAACCTCAGTTATTCACACAACCTGTTGGTACTTTAGCCAATGTTCCAATTACACCTTCAAAGGAGACACCGGTATCAGCTAAGACAATCACTGAATCTTCTACAGTCGCTTTTACTAAACCACAACCTGTTAAAACCTCGATTATTCCTTCTAACCTCGAATGCATTTGTGGACAAGTTCCAACTCTACCTGACGATTTAGTGGTCATCACCAAACATGCACTATTTCACTTTCAGCACATCGACTCTCTTTACCAAAAACATATCTCAGAAGGGGGAGAACCTATTGATGTGGATTCTCAAATAGATATACAACTTCGCGATCTCAACAAAATCTTTCGTCCTCCTATTCACATCCCGCTCACCAAAGAATCAGTTGTCAAATCATGGAAGGCCTTTATGGATAGCGCGAATCAACTTGAATATCTCCTGGGAAATAACACATATTTCGGTGGCAAAAAACCCGAATACTTGACAAAAACACTTCCTCCAAAAGTCATTGACAGACTCTCGGATATTGTGGATACTATTCGCTTACACGCCAAAATACTAGCTGCAGGTGGGGCAGATCAAGATTACAAAATCAAACGAAACCTTGTCCAAAAAAGTCTCACAGACAAATTAAATTCCTCATCCTCAGAACTCCCTTTGACACCGATTAAATCTTCTAATCCAAAATTTGAAGCCTCAACCACTCATAAACTTGACTCGATTCTCGACTCTACAGAACGGTTAATGACATATTTAAGCAAACAAGAGTTAGCAATTAACGATCTACGAAAAACCACAACTCAAACTCAATCTGAGATTTTGAAACATTCAAAAGCACATACATTTCAACATATCAGTTCTCTCGAAACGAATTTGTCCAACAACGCGGCATCTGTAATCACTAAATACATTCCTTCACGTGTACCTTACTTCTCTTTAACAATTCTTGCCAAAAACTCTGCCCTATATACACCGAACAACATTTTGACGCAAATTACCTTAATTGCAGACCCTTTCAAAGAGCCTAATTTTAATACTGGTCAACTGCGGCACACGAAAAGGGGTTTTGCACTAGACTTTAAGTCGAGAAAACTTCTTGAGGTTTATCATTCGAAAAATAATTCACTCGGATTTAACTAAAATCTGCGATATAAATCCCGCCAAATTTGTTTTCCCTTGCATCGAAATACGTGCCGTCCCCAACAGTATCCCAAATGACACACTGCCTACACTCATCGCCTCCAATAGTACACACATCGATGGCATCGATAAGATGCCACATCATTTCCTCTGGCTTGAACAAACAAAACACTGCACTGAAAGAACTAAATCTGTCATTTTCGCTATTTCCCCAAAACTGTGGCAAGCTCTTGATAGACATAATTTCAAAATTAACTTTGGCCATGGAGACCGCACAGTAACCGAAACCTTCCTTGTTCGACAATGCCAACACTGTCTCTCATTTGAGCACCACACTCACGATTGCACGAAGAGCCAAACCATTTGCTTCAGATGTTCAGGCAAGGAAACACGAGGTCAAGTGCACATGTGTAAACAGGTCCTTTGTTGTTACACTTGTGATGCGTACAATAAATCTTACAATCTAAGCCATCCTACAGCACATCTGGCTAACATTATTGATTGCCCAAAGTACTATGAAAAACATGTCCAACGGATTCGAGCTACTGCATTTCGCGCTGATCAATTGTCTGGCCCAGACTTGATCCGTCTGAGAAACGTCCTTGAAAACAATCGTCGGAAATACTTATTCTCATAAAACCATACACTTTCGTCTCCACAACTAATTCGTCAAAATGAACATAATTCAATTAAACACCGGGAATAGTAGCAACGAAGTTAGCGTCTTAGTAATGAGATGTGCTGAGCTAGATCCGGATATAATTCTCCTGCAAGATGCACATGTGAATCGAGATGGAAAGATTACAAAATTTCCAAATGCACAAGTCCTACACCCACGATTCGAAGATGACCGCCTTAGTGAATCAGTCCATAGATCACATAGAACAGGACTTAACACAGCCACAATAATTCGGAATCTGAATCTCAAAGCTGAAGTTTTACATCAATACTCTAACGATGATATTACAACTGTCCAAATTAAATCCAACTCAGACATATATGTTCTCGCCAATGTCTACTTTCGCCCATCTCAAGAAATAACAGGAACAATAGCTAACCTAGCACTCTTAGCTTCACTTCTGGATGATCCCACATTCTGTGATCGACCAATCATCATAACGGGAGATATGAACGCTAGACACGAAATGTGGTATGATCACGACGAAAACCCAAAGGGTTCTTTAATCTCGGATTTTATCGCCGATCATCAACTTCATCTGGCAAACCTTATGGACATCGGCCCAACTTTCGCCAATAGCCAGGGCACCAGCACCATAGACCTAACGTTATTTAATCATGCAGCTTTTCCAAAGATCGACGAATGGCAACGAGATATAGATAACTCCAACACCGGTCACTGCATGATCCGATTCACTTTGGGTACTGACGCTCCCGCCGACCGGAATGTTTACAAATCTCTAAAGCGCTACATTGAACCTGAGACTTTTGACTGGATGGATTATGCCAAGGCAATAGGAAAACATGAGAACATTGAAAATTACCTAATTAGAACTCAAAAAGGTAAAACTAAAAAACTTGCTGAGCTTCTTATAAAAGACTTAACGGAAATGCTTTTACGAGCGGCCAAAAAGAGTGGCATGCAAAGGAAATCATCAAAACCTCGAGAAAAAGCAGAATATAGACTTCCTTGGCTTACAAACGATATTATCGAAATGTCCGCTAGAGTCAATGCCCTTAAAAGAGTCTTTTGGTCTGAAACGGATGCAGACAGGAAACGCATTTTCTGGGAAAACTTCACAAATGCAGATCGAGAACTTAAAAAAACCATTCGTACAAGGGCCTTCGACTCATGGAAATACTACATTTCGGGGGATGAACGAGATGACGCTTGGGGCAACTGCAACAATTTGCTAAAGAAACTCAAAGCAGGACCTAGAGGTATGCGTTTACTCGACCGCAGTGCAAACGTCAAGCGAACCTTAAATGAACTGCTTCATACTAAATTTCCCAACGATAACTCAAACTTGGACAACAACGATATGGCCTCTACACGCACCTTCTATCGTTTAACGTCTGCCCCCCCCGAAGGTGAAGTTGAGCAATACCTTCGAACTTTACGTCTTAGGAGACTGGAATCAGACAATCTTACATTTAATGAACCGGTGCAAACACAATCATACAATCTTCGATCGAATTCTCTGCAATCTGATCTTCCACAAACGCTCGCATTCTCTAACAACAGAACTCCGATTGCACCCATCACAGAAAAAGAACTTGATAACATTGTTAAAAACCTAAATTGTAACATCAGCCCGGGCCTAGATGGCATCACAAACAACATGATCAAAGCAGCTTTCGCTATCCCCCTTCTAGGGAAAAGTCTGCTAAATATACTAAACACTTGCCTTGAACAAAAATTCTTTCCTGACTGCTGGCAAAAGGCGTTCGCTATTTTCCTCCCAAAACCACACAAGCAGGACTACAACTGTGCAGAATCTTATCGCCCAATTTGTCTGCTATCGAACCTCGGGAAAATCTTTGAAACAATAATAAAGGACAGATTGGAAAGCTTCTCTGAACAGAGCAACATCTATAGCTCAAGCCAGTTTGGATTTAGAAGAGGTGGCTCTACAATCAAAGTACTGTCGAGGATTGTCAACCAAGCAAAGGTGAAGCAGGCTGAAGGATATCAAGTCGCACTTATTTCTTTCGATATTAAATCAGCTTTCGATTACTGTTGGTGGCACAACATTCTCAAAGTCATGCATTTAAACAATTTTCCGGTAGCCTTAATCGAAGTAATTCAAAGTTATTTCTCCAAACGATCTGTTGAATGCACTTTTGGGAATAATACTGTTGATAAGCCACAAACAAGAGGTTGTCCTCAAGGCTCCGTTCTCTCACCTTTTCTATGGGACTTAAGCTTAGATCCTCTTCTCAAGCTTCTTGAAAGTACGAACACGCACTGCCGGCTGGTTTCAGCATTTGCCGATGACACCTCAATTCTTCTATGGTCTTCTAACTTGATGGATTTAAAAAATGAAATTATCAAAACATTCGGAACGGTCGTAAATGAATGTGCAAAGATTGGCATTCAGATTAATGTTGAGAAAAGTTGCATTTTACCTATGTTTGGGGCACATCTGCAGACATCTGACAATCTTCAGTTTGGATCATTCAGCGTGCCAATAGTGACTTCTACTCGTCTACTTGGACTTATAATCGACCAGAATCTCAAATTTGATCAACACGTGAAAAGCACCATCAATAGATTAGTTCCACTGAGTCATGCTTTTATAAGACTTTTCCCTAATGCGTACGGATTGGATTCCACAAGAAGGGCGATACTATTCAAACAAGTTGTGAGAGCTAAACTAGCATACAGCTCTGAAATATTCTCCTCCGAGATTGATAATATTTGCATGGACAAACTACAAAGTTTCCAACGTCGATTTCTTGTACGCGTGGTTAGTGGATATAGAACAATTTCCCATATCTCGGTAGAAACTCTATCACGAATTGAATCAATACGCACTTATATGGGAAAACGAAAACTTACCTATGACGCACTGGAGAACACACCCTCCGAGGATAACCCATTATTTGCACATTTTCTTCCAAACGAACCACCAGCGAAAAGACCGAAACCCGAAAAAATCATCTACAAATCGTCACAAGAGATAATCAACATGCATAATAAAACAACAATTCACAGAGTTGAACAAAACTCAAATGAATTTGATTCACAAGTAAGATCAAATATTCAACTCAGAACAACCACAAACTCTCAGATAATTCCGGCAGACTGGGTAGATGAAGACGATATTACTCATGAAAGTGATCTGTTGGACCCACTACTTCCTACCCTTGGAGACCCAAATTCTGACAACTTCCACCTATATATCTCAGCTCGTATGAGGAAAATAGAATCGACCTTCAAACTCGGTGTTTGTTATCGTTTATATACTCAACGTAATTTTTTCAATGAGAGAAGATTCCATTTCCAACATTACGTGGACAGATGTCAAGGCACACAAGTCGCAATTTCAAAAGCACTAAAGCGCATTGCTGAAGTTGCTGAAGTTGGGCCTCCAAACAAAGTGATCATCATTACTGACGAACTCAACTCTTCTGGATTTATTGAGCACTGCAAGAATAACATTACTGAACTCGAGGGTGAGATTCTGTCGGCACATCAAACATTGAACTGTGGTCTGATTTTCCGCAGGCCGGTCGTAGGTGATCCAATATTCAAACAAGTCAAAGAAGAAGCTATTGACAAATGCAAAAGCCGAATGAAAGATTTTGCATATTTCAAATACAATAAGAAATATGTCAAAAGAGTTGTTGATGCCTGGTCAACTGTAGAGTGCAACGAGCGTTTCAGAAACTCAGATAATCTTGTATTGAAAAAATTCTTTCCAGTCGCTTCATGGATTCCACAATATATCTCGACAAACTTCATCCAGACTCAATTCTTTACTGGACACGGTTGTTTTCGAGAATATTTATTTCGGTTCCACAAAAGGAGCAGCTCAGCTTGCGACTGTAACAATGTTTCAAGTCAAACCGTAGAACACGTTTTGTTTGATTGTACCAGGTACTCACCAATCATAAAACAAGCATTTGCAAACGCAGGGGTACGTGCCTCTTGTTTGATGGAACTCGTTGGTAGTCACCGAGCTTACACACTGTTCGACGAATCCACGACTGAAATTCACAAGATGCTCATGATCGACAATCAAAACTCAGACATCAATCGAATGAACTAACTTTGTATATGATCTCAACCATATCATGTCTCTTGTGTTTTACATCAAGAAAATGTTCGCACATCATGGATGGTGGTCTTAGTATTTTTTTTTATCACTCTATCTATTAATCTCTTTATTCAAACACACTATTTAAACTCTTTTTTACTCTTAATTTAAACACACAATTTATACACACACTTTAAACTCTTCGGTGCATTGACTTGTACCTATCCAGCCCGGGCTCACACTCGAGGCTGTTTAGTTGGTCGTCTAGTGCTTACTCTCTCATTTTAAACACATTGTTCAAACACATTAAATTAAAATAAACGGCCCCGCATGATTCAATGAATCAATGATTCAATGAATCGTGCAGTAAATAAAATAAACAGTTGGTAGGTCGGGGAGTTTCTCCAAATTGGGTAGATTGTTTTATCCCACAATTGGTTAGTCGGGGAGTTTCTCCAAATTGGGTAGATTGTTTTATCCCACAATTGGTTAGTCGGGGAGTTTCTCAAAATTGGGTAGATTGTTTTATCTCACAATTGGTTAGTCGGGGAGTTTCTCCAAATTGGGTAGATTGTTTTATCCCACAATTGGTAGGTCGGGGAGTTTCTCCAAATTGGGTAGATTGTTTTATCCCACAATTGGTAGGTCGGGGAGTTTCTCCAAATTGGGTAGATTGTTTTATCCCACAATTGGTAAGTCGGGGAGTTTCTCCAAATTGGGTAGATTGTTTTATCCCACAATTGGTAAGTCGGGGAGTTTCTCCAAATTGGGTAGATTGTTTTATCCCACAATTGGTTGGTCGGGGAGTTTCTCCAAATTGGGTAGATTGTTTTATCCCACAATTGGTTGGTCGGGGAGTTTCTTCAAATTAAGTGGTTGGATTTTTCTCATTATGGGTTTGTCGGGTTGGTTCCTAATATGAGTTAACTGATCTTATCCCACAAATGATGTTTCTAAACATTTTTGTTAATTGATTTTACCTAACAATTGATATGCAGAGGAGATGTTTCCATTTGATCGTTTGTGTATACATAACTTTTTTGGCTATCAGGTATATTTTCCAAATATATAGAAAAATTCCATTCTGAAATTGGTAGACTAAAAAGATTACTCAAATTTAATGATTAAATCCTCTTCTACATTTGGTTTGTCTGGTGGATTCTTTAAATGTTAGACGATTGAATGAGAACACTAACCTTGTGTTGTTTTTTGTTTATCTCCCAATCAAGCAATTAAGAGTGGGATCAGAATCAGCCAATTTGAAGCAACTTCCCTGCCCACCAATTGTTGGATAAGACTAATTCCCCCAATTTGAAGGTACTCTCCGGTCCATCATTTGTGGGATATAACTTTCCCCCAATTTGAAGGTACTCCCGGACCAACCAATTGTGGGATAAAACTATCCACCAATTTGGAGAAACTCCTCGGGCCACCAATTGTGGGATAAAACTATCCACCAATTTGGAGAAACTCCCAGGCCAACCAATTGTGGGATAAAACTATCCACCAATTTGGAGAAACTCCTCGGGCCACCAATTGTGGGATAAAACTATCCACCAATTTGGAGAAACTCCCAGGCCAACCATTTGTGGGATAAAACTATCCACCAATTTGGAGAAACTCCTCGGGCCACCAATTGTGGGATAAAACTATCCACCAATTTGGAGAAACTCCCAGGGCCACCAATTGTGGGATTAAACTATCCACCTATTCGGAGAAACTCCCCGGGCCATTTGTGGGATAAGTTCCAAAACCCGAACACAAAAAAACATAATCAGCATTAGTATGTCGCATTAGAATCGCCTTGATATTTCGTGCATTTTGATATATCACTTGACCATATTTCATTCATTAATTTTTAAAATTGACCCTAGGGTCCCAGGGTCCTAGGATTAAAATTTTTATGGATATACTGCATTTATCCATATTATTTGACTGAACAATCTGATTATTTTCATGAAAATTCATATTTTTGCCATTTTTCCACTTTGAATCCTCTATTTCCGGTCCTAGGACCTTCTGGAGCCATTTTTTGATGCCTCTATCGAATTCCCAGTACTCGAATTAGTAAATCAAAGTAAAATCACATCAATATCCCACGTAGTTGCTGAGATCTAGAAAATCGGTCAAAACTGCAGCCATTTCCCCATCTTTTTCCCGTTTAAAATCCAGGACCCCGGGGAAACACCTAGATGTTGACCGATTTGGACCAAACTCAGGAATTACATTGCCTACACCACAAGACATCGTTTTTAACCTCAGGCCTTATCAAAATGTCAAAAATCGTCTTTTCGATACTCTCTACTCTGCAGCTTCATCTATGCGTCACTATTTCTACCTATTCATACACTTTTTCTTTCTTATCAATGATATATTGTATCTTTGTAATCTTTTTTTGTGCTTTACTATTGTACTACTTCTACTTCTTTCTCATTATAACATTAATCACCTACGAAGCATCACAATGCACTTCTTGTGGTGCCATATCTGTTGCATCTACATTGTGTAATTGTAATCTACACTGTTTTTGAATATTTTTTTTCTTCGAGTAGTTTATAAAGAAATCGAAAGTGAGCGAGAAAGCAATTCATTTCTACTAAATGAAGAAAGAAGTCCATCCTCCTCAACCAGCCTCTCACCAGCTCAACTACAGGCGATTTGTTAGTTTCTTTGCTTCTCGTTACGCTACATTATCATTTGTATTTTTTCAACTTCAAATTACCTTTTTTATTATCCAACTTAATTCACTTGTGTGGCGATCTTGGTTTCAATCAAGTCCTTCGTAACATTGATTTTCTTTGTCTATTACAATTCGATCAAAATATTAGCGAAATCAAGCGAGAAGACAACTGACGAATGAAGACGCAAATAGGAAGACCGTCTCCTCAGCTCTCTTCCAAAACTCTACTCCCCGCTTGGTCTCCTTAGTATCCGAACATTCGTTTCTACATTGATATTGACCTAAACCAAATTGTGTTTGTGGTATCGACAAGGCCAGGGTCGTCGCGTATTGCAATTAACCTCACAATCAGTTCCTCTTTAGTCGACTCGACTTAGTCGAGTTGTCGATTCGTCCTCTTGCTTCTATTCCCTTTATCATTATTTGTAATTTTATATTTGTATCTTCAAATAAACTTTTTTATGAAACTTACTTGTTAATTCACTTGTGTCTTTATTTCAAGTCAATTCTTTCGTAACTTGGATTTTCCCAACTTCCGTTTGGACATTGAAATTATGTCGCGATTTGCAATTAATTAGTTCCTCTCACCAACTCGTTTTAGTTGATTGTCTCCGTCTCCTTGTTTCTTGTCACTTATTTTACTATTTGTACTTTTGTTTTTCCATTTTTTTAGTGTCCATCCTCCGGTTCCCTCGAGGGATCTTTTTATTTCTTCTACTTTTTTCTTCTCGGACCTTGCAGGTAGATTGATCGATCGAGAAGACAATCTCTAAATCAAAACCAAGGAAGGAAGACAATCTCCTCAACCAGTGCCTCTGGACCTCGGTTCGTTGGACCTGTCCGGTGTGACAGATTAGATGATTATGATGTAAGTGTTGACTTCTTTCTATTAGTGATTTAATTCATTTTCTTTTATATATTAGTTCACCACCGAAATGATTGCAAATTTGGTTCGATTGACTCATTTGGCTGAGTTACGAATTGATGGCACCAGAATTGAGCTGACAACTTTTGATGTTGCTAAACTGGCGCCACTGCTCAACATTCGAACCTTTTCGTTGGTGGATTTTACTTTTATGAATGGTCGACGTGTGCAGCGTACTTTGCCAGAGAATTACGATGTTTCTCAATTTATCCGAATTCTTTCGACCATTCTTCCCAATGTCACCAAATTGACTGTCAAAAGTGAAAAATATTCACAGATTGGAAATCTGCTCAAGGCCCATTTGAATCGCTTTGTCCATTTGCGTTCGTTCAATGTGGAAGTGGACAGTTCGATTGTGCGTTTGATGAACTAAAGGATGAGAACAAATCAAGATATTACTATCTTCAGGATTTAAATGTTAATGAGTGAGAACACAAATCAAATTACCCCCATTAATATTATTGATCTTTTTTGTATATTGATTCTAATAATAAATCTTTTCTGTTCTGAACACGACTTTGTTTTCTTATTGTCAGATTAACTTCTGTCTAGGCTTGTGTGCGAAACTTTTATCTTATTTGATTATCTTTTTCAGGCTAAAAAAATGATTGAAAATCTAATATTAAAATAGAAAATACTACCAGAAATAGCCAATTATGTACTGATCTCATCATTTACTGGTCTTTTGTCTAGTCAGTCGACGCGTCTAATAGACGAGCGCGTGAAGACACCAATTTAGACAACTAGACAAAAAGAATCACTTGTTGAATTGTCAGTTCGAGTCTAGACGGTCTAGACTTTAGACTAGAAAATATAAAATGACGGCAAGTAAGAAACACACACAATTTGATGCAAATTGTAGGAGACTCAACAGATCTAACAAAAAAAACAAAGTCTGATTAAAAAAGATTTATTATTCAATATACATCAGTAATGGGGTAATTAGATTTGAGTAGACATTTAAAGATTCGTTAGTGAGGTACTGAATATATTCTAGAACAAATAGCCAAAGTTACCAAATTCCACCAAACGATCGATCGGATCAGTCAGTCCAAAATCGTGTGAACGCAAATTGACAAACAGATTCACATGTGGTTCGAGTACATTTCCTAGCTGTGGATAATCGCGGCTTTTGACGATTAAATTTTCAACATTAGGAAAAATAGTCGAAAGAACTTGACTAAATTGGTGAGCATCGAAATTTAGCGGCAAAGTACGATAATGCCGTAGACCAATGACTAACTTAAAATCCACCAAAGAGAAGGTTCGAATGTTGCGCAGTGGTACCAGATTTGCGACATCAAGAGCGGCCATTTCAATACGAACGAACAAAAGTCGTAACTCACAAGGGAACTTCACGAATTGTCCAACTGAATCTGGTAAAACCATTATCACCATTGAATTCAGCGCCCTCGAAAATGGTAATATACCATTTTTTAGGTGCTCTAATGATCCAGAACTTACAGAATGAAATACTTAAAATATATTGCAAAAGCACATTTTGTCAATAACTACAGCGAGGCGGTGTACCGTCTTATGTGGAAGGCAGTGCCTAAATCGAATGTAGCTGTGAATTGTTTTTTTTTCTTGAGCTTTGTTTGTTTTGACTCTAATTTGACTCAAAGCACCAAAATGACGTTTTCGCCTGAAATAGATCCAAAACGAGTTGTGAGATTACTTTTGGACCGCTTTGGATCATCATATGATAAACCTTCTTCATGCGATCTTCAATTTGCAGACCAAATTGCGCAATTTATTCTCACTGGCGATATATCGACAAACATTTCATCTGTTTCCACACTTGACATCGACGAATGCGAACCATATGATCCTTATTTTGGTGATCCAACTGAAGATGGAATTGAAATCGATTACGATTTCATACAAGATGAAGAAGAGGGTGATGACGACTTACTGAATGAGTCGCTTTACGTTCCATCACCAATTCGTGTTCCTTCTCGCCGAGACAAGATCGACGACGATTATCTCGATCAAGCGTACCGCCTGTGGACTCATCAAAACGATAAGACCAAAGCTACTGTTGTTGCCGGCAATCGATTGGATGGTTTGGAAAGATTAAAACCAAAAACTGTGATGCTTCGCTATAGAAAAATCACCAACATGAGTGTTCTTTACAAATATGAGAAACGACTCAAAAGGGGAAATCCTCTCGCAACTCAACGTAAAATCAATGAACGAGTTATAGAAACGTTTTGTGAAGTTCGACACGAGAATGGCATTGTGCATGATCAAAGTATTAAGGCCTGGGGAATGCAGTTTAAAGAAGAATTTGACCCAGAAAACAAACTCACTTTCAGTGCTTCATCTACTTGGGTCGACAATATCAAGAAAAAGTACAATATCGTCTCGCGAACAATCACACACAGAGTGAGTCGCAATTTTACACTCGACGAGAATGTGCTCAAAGAAAAGGCACAAGAATATGTGACTCAAGTACGCGGACTTATCGAGGAGAAGAATATTCCTCATGCACTCGTCCTCAACTTTGACCAAAGTCGTTTCGACAAAGAATCTCACACTGGTCGAACTTTGGACTTCAAAGGTGTGAAGCGAGTGCATGCCGTGGTTGGTTCCAAGTCCGCAGTCACTCATTCGAATATGATCTATCCTGGTATTTCAATGGCCGGTGAACTGCTTTCTCCAATGTATATTTTGATATCCGAACCGAGTGGAAATTTTCCCAAAAGTTATTATGAAAAGTTCTCGGTTCCTCCAAACTTGAAAGTTTATGCGGGCAAGACCGCAAACATGAACAAATCACAACTGAAGACTTTTATGAAAGATACACTGTTGGAAAATGTGAAACAGTTGTTGGAGAGAGAAGACGTCAACAAGGTTCTGCTAATGGTGGACTCGTGGTCAGCCAATAAAGACGATGAACTGGTGGCGGAAATCATTCCGGATGAAATTGATTTTAATAAAAAGATTATCCCACCAAGGTGCACGGGCATGATTCAACCTGAAGATGTTGGGCTATTTCGGTCGTGGAAACATTTTATTAAATTTATGACCGATACGATATTGCCTTCCAGTGGCTTTGACGTTTGGAAACGCGAGAACTTTATCAAATTGCAATCATTCACTCACTTCACTTTCACTGCCAAACGGTTTAGTGAAATGATTAAGTATTGTTTCTACAAACCCGGTTACATGGACACTCATCCCGGAGAATGGATCACACCAGTCAAGTACTGCTTCTACATCAACACTACCAATAGTTGCTCACACGATGGCTGTAAGTCTTTCGTGTTTTGTCGATGTGCCCATTGTGAAACATTTCTATGCCTTAAACATACACTTGTCGAACTGCACATTTATTCATGTATAAAATCAATTTATAAAATTTGAACTATCATTTGTAAAATACATTTATTATTGATACTAATATAATACACTTAAATGTCGAATATTTGTTTCATTTGTTATGATTTGAACTAATTGTGGGGAAATGAAATTGCCGGCACTTGTTGGAAATTGACCAATTGTACATTGTACAAGGACAAGAATCAACCGAACGATGGCAAACATTCCGACGGAATAACTTTAAAACAAAAACAAAAACAAGAGTTCTTACAGACATAAACACAAACACAAACACAATCAGCTGTGAACACTCAACAGTGCCTATTTCGACCATCTCGCTCCACTGTAAACATGACTTTAAAATGTTTTTTGGTTTATTGATTTCTCTTTATCTATATCAAGAGAGCACCTAAAAACTGGTAGATTACCATTTTCGAGGGCGCTGAATTCAATGGTGACAATGGTTTTACCAGATTCAGTTGGACAATTCGTGTAGTTCCCTTGTCAGTCAAATGAGTCAATCGAGAAAAGTGTTGGAGCATGTTGGTGGTGAGCTAAGAAATGAACAATTAATGATACACATTGAATCACACAATCACTTACCATGCAAGTACAGTCAAAACGCAACATTTGCAACGAGGAAAAATACTCGCAAATGAATGGTAATACATTTGGATTAAGTGAATAAAAGCTTAAGAATAGATTGAATTTCATCCGTAAAAAGACAAAATCTTTGTTCAATTGTCCATTGGATCGTTTCGATAATTCCAAAAGAGTGTCTTTGTATGATGAACTTTGCATGATCGCCAGTCCCTTCTTGTCACTCAAAATGTCCTCAATAACCACTTTCCACTTCTTGTTCACCAATCTGAGTCGTATCAAGTGGTGTGCTTGTACTTTGCCAAAAATAGCTCGCAACATTTCATTAGGCAGTTTGGTGAAGGCATCCGTGATGATCACGCCTTGTGAGGATTGTCCACCGAGATCGAGTTGAGCCAAGGCATCCACGAGTGGCTGATTCGACTTGAGAGTACGCGAATCCATTTTGGTAGTCCCTTTGCCTGTAATCAAAATAGTCATGCATAGATAAAGACAAATTCGGTTCACTTACCAACAGATTTGAGGTGAAATCAAACAGTTTGGCCAAGAAAAGACACAAAGAAAATAGAGAACGACACAAAGCAGCAGCACCACCAAAACACAAATGATCCAGCCAAACAACGACACAAACAACTGACAGCTGTGCGCTCGAAGACTATTTCTACTCATTGGTTCACAAATGAACAAAAAGACATCATTTTAATTCATTTAATTAAAATGAATTAAAATAATCTACATAATAGGATATTTAAAGATTAATTCGTTTAATTATAAAATTAAATCAGTAATGCAAATTAAATTTGCATAGACAATCAATGACAATATTTATGAAATCATTGAAACGTTTATTTGTTTGTTGGCCAAATATCAAAAATTGCACTTAACCTCGAGATAGTTTCAAAAATTAAAAAAATGTGAGATTTGTGGCAATTGACAAGTTTTAATTAAAGTCTCAAACCAAATAATATTTTTACTAAAAATTATAGTTTTGACTTTTTAGGCTATACGTCCTATGCGAACGGCCCCAAACTGTTGTGTTGTGGCATGTGACTGTGAGTGTAACTCGCACTCGTGTTTTGGTTGTGCTTTGTGGCGTGCTTTATTTTTTGTTCTTCTTGACCAAAACTCGTGTTTATTTACCCTTTTTGAGTTCACCTCCGAACGCTACTTGGTAAGTTATAATATGACAACCAAATGTATTTGTGTATGTATTTGACCATTTTGATTACAGAACAACAACATGGATTCGCGTAATTCCAAGACGAATCTCGTGAATGCCTTGGCACAACTCGAAATTGGTGGACAGTCACGACGTCGTTCCTTCAACAAATTACCAAACGAATTGTTACGAGCAATTCTGCTCCGAGTGCAGGCACACCACCTGATTCGACTCAGACTGGTGGAGGGCACAGATCGAGGACATTTGGAGGGATAAAAAGTGTTTGCTGATTGGACAACGATGGAACAAGGACTGTCTCTCGAGATTGTCTGCACAAATGAATGGTTACCTCAAATTGACCATCGATTTTGTCTTTATACAACTCAAATCCAATGGACGCGATTGTGGTATTCCTTTGTCTGGCCATCTTTGCTCCCTTCTCCTAAAGCTATTTCCCAACATTGAGCAATTCTATATCATTGAGCATGTCAAGTATCCTTCCACCGAATTTATCTCAATGCTCAGTCAGTGGTCGTCAACTTTATCCACTCTATCGCTGTTCAATTTACCAAATCAAAGTTTTTATTCAAACGAACTTTATGCTCAGCTCAATCAAATGACCAATCTAAAGCGACTTAATTTGGCCGTATTTCCAATTGTGAAAGAATTGTCACCAACCTTTGCACGACTTGAACATTTCTCTACATTGAGTACTAATGTTATTGACGAGATTGTGCCATTCTTTGGTGAAGGATTTTGCAGTTTAGGATTAAATTTCTATTGGGCTGATATTGAAGAAATCACTAACTGGTCACGACTCAATGCTCAATTTGGTTCCACTCTTGTACGATTGAGTTTTTTAGTTGATTCTCAAGTATTGCCGTTCATTTGTGAACATTTTACGTCATTGCAAATGTTACGAATCGATGTTCTTGGTTGTAAGGTTTGTGCGTTTGAACATTTTTTTATTAGTGATTTAATTTTAATTTCTATTTATAGTTCACTGTCGAAATGATTGCACATTTGGCTCGATTGACTCATTTGAGTGAGTTACGAATTGATGGCACCCAAATTGAGCTGACCACTCTTGATGTTGCTAAACTGGCGCCTCTGCCCAACATTCGAACCTTTTTGTTGGTGGATTTTAATTTTGTGAATGGTGGACGCGTGCTGCGTACTTTGCCAGCGAATTACGATGTTACTCAGTTTGTCCGAATTCTTTCGACCATACTTCCCAATGTCGTCAAATTGACTGTCGAAAGCCTAAGATATTACCCAGAGATTGGAAATCTGTTCGAGGCCCATTTGAATCGCTTTGTCCATTTGCGTTCGTTCAATGTGGAACTGGACAGTTCGATTGTGCGTTTGATGAACTAATCATTATCACAGTGCAAGGATATTACCTTCTTCAGGATTTAAATGTCATTGAATACAAATCAAATCACTCCCATTACTCATCTTTTGTATTTTGATGCTAATAATAAATATTTTCGGTTCTGAACACGACTTTGACTTCTTTTTGGGAGATTGACTTCTGTCACGGTTTGTGTGTCACAACTTTTCATGAATACCTTTTTTAGGTTAAAATGACTGGCAACAAAAGATTACACTAGATTTAGCTACATTTCTGTTTTGTTTGGATATTTCGCGATTGAGAACAAATGTTTTTTGGTTTATGTGCAATGCGTTCTAAATATTAGTTCGTCTAATTCTGCAATGTCAATGTTTGGTTCTGTTTGGAATACTCAAACAGTCCACTTTCAATACATCCCAAACTCACTATCAATTCTATCCTTGTTGTAGTTGATCTGTTTTCACTACTTTTTCGATAAACTTGACTTTAAATATTGAACATTGTTCAGTGGTAATTGTGCAAGTTGTTTGTTGGCCAAATTTGAGAAATTGCACTTAACCTTGTGTTGATTTCATCAATAAAAATGTGAGATTTGTGGTAATTGACGAATTTTAATTAAATTCTCAAACCAAATTATATTTTCCCTAAAAATGCTAATTTAAACTACTTTTAGGCGGTTCGTCTTATGTGAACGGCCCCAAACTATTGTGTTATGTTGTGGCATGTGTCTGTGAGTGTCACTCGCACTCGTGTTTTGGTTGTGCTCTGTGTCGTGCTTTATTTGTTTGCTCTCCTTGACCAAACTACGTTTGTTTGCCCTTTTTGAGTTCACCTCCGAAGCTACTTGGTTCTGCGTAAAATTGAACACAATTTACAACTATTTCGCAATTTACGCAAACATAAGATTGAACTTTTGAAATTCAATGTTTTCAATTGTAGTAGGCTTGAGAATTTTCTTTCTTCAAATCGAACAACTTTTCCATTTTTCAATTTGCGAAAACACAACATTTATTTTCTAGTTCATTATTTTAATATTGAGAATTCTACAAATGGACAAATTAATATAATTTCTTAAGCAGACACAATTCAACTCAATCTGTACTGTTAAGATTTGACCACTTTCGGTATTTTATCACTTTTATTATTAAACTTAATCTCAATGAAAGCTTGTTTGGGTTTGTTTTGCATTGAGGTTGGAGTTCTGAGTGTTTGATTTGATTTGAGATTGTAAATGACATTTTAAATACATTAAATGTAAATTGTAATTTGCAAATGTGCAAAACACGACACGTCCTATGTGTACGAGACTGCGTCTGTGTGTTTTGTGTTCTGCTTGTAATTTGAGTTTGTGTTTACTTTCGTGATTGCTTTTTCCTTTCGTTTCAATCATCTCGCAATCCTCGATTCTCTATCCAAATGGATCCCAACCTCAAGCCTGCTATCGATGAGCCGTCAGTCAGCTCACTCACCTCCTCTTTGGTTCAACTCGAAATCAATCCCCACAGCACTAGTGTTGGACCTATTAACCTTCTACCCAGCGAAATGATGCAATTGATTTTGGCCAAATTGAGACTGGACACTAATGTGAAGAAGGTCATTCGGTTACGATTGGTGTCCACAAGGTGGAGAGCAATTGTTGAAGACTACTGTCGACAGAAGAAATCATTGGTTGTGGTTCAAAAGAATAAACTGCTTGATGAATCTGTTCATACTGATGCACTTATAAGGAAACTATTTGGATTTGAATACACGAAAGATTATGCATGTTTGTTGTTGAATCCTAAATTGCCCTCCGATTGTCTGAACTCACTGTTGAATATATTTCCCAACATCGTAGACCTGTATATTTGGTTCGGTAAATATTGTCGACTTAAACATTTTACAACTAACTAACAAATTTGATTATTCTTACAGAACGTACTCGAGTCTCTGATTTTGTTGTGTACATCAATTCTTTGGACTCTCTGAAGCAACTCGATCTCGATGGGCAATTTTTTGCAGCTTTATCCTCTCTATCTGGCGCATTGTCCAAATTGGAATACATTTCATTCGGTTTGCCCTTCAACTTGAACTACTATGAATCAACTTTAAAGGACGACGATCACCATCAGCTAATTTCTCATCTTAGTTCAAGTTGTGTTCGGGTCAAGTTTAATCAATTTACACGATTTGTTTGTGACCAGATTCTTCAATGGCACAACCTCAATCCGCTCTGGTTGGCCAATCTCACACATTTACAGTTAATTTGCACTGATTGTTCAAGTGAATTAAAGTTTGTTCAAGTTGTGCAATTTCTTAGCGAACATGCACCTTTGAAAGTCTTTAGCTTTGAAACTGGCTCACTGGTATATTGTTTGATGCATTTTATGTTTTTTATAATAACTAAAATATTTTTTTAAAGCAAAATTTTCTTCATTTGACGCCAACTGTGATTCTTAATTTTGGCAAGCTGACCAACTTGGCTGAACTTCAACTGAAGGTCAAAGTCGATTTCCTCAAATTGAATCAACGTACAGTGCCACTCACTTCCCTGTCCACTGTTGTGTCCTCTAAACTTGAAGTCTATTATAATGATCATCGGCTCAACGGTGATCTATGCACTCGAGTTTTATCCGCCATTTTGCCCAATTTGGTTGATTTAGAACTTACTATTCAGTCTTATTATAATCAAGAAATACTGTCGCAACATGAAATTGAGCAACATTTGGATCGCTTCCCGAAATTACGCAAGCACAAAATCGAAGTTCGTGATTGGTAATTTAAAACTTTTATATTATATTTTAGCCTTTTGTTTGTTTGAGGGTAACTCTAGACCCCTGCTCTTTTATTATTATAATATAATTTACACTTAATGTCATTTATCTGTTTGCGATACTTTTTAACAATAAATTTGATTTATAATGAGATTTCGAATTTGTTCTTTTGGTCCGAGAGATGCGTGGCACGATCGTGAACGATTGATTCGCATTTTGGCCCTGATCTTTCCCGCCATTCAGCAGTGGAACTATTTTTGAATTATATTTATAATTTTAATATTATTTTTTAATATTTAATATTTAATTTGTATATTATTAATGATTTGCAATTTATGATGCTAAATGCTCTATATTAAAGTAACTTTGCTCAATTACAATTTTGAACACGAGTCCTTTTTTGGTCATCTTTGTCAACTTTGCCAATTTGCAATTTGAATTTGGTTGAAATTTTTCATTTAGTCGGCATTTTCTAAATTAAATCAAACAACATTTGTATTGTTTCCTTCAATTTGAAGCACACAAAACTTTTCCTATTTTCTATTTCATTATTTTAATTTTGAGAATTTTACGGATAAATTACGCATTAATTACTAATTTCTTATCTGACACAAATCAACTCAATAATGTCAAGATATTTTGCAACAATTAAAAAGTACATCAAATTAGCACAGGACAATTGAACTGTCATATTTTAATAAACAATTGACAAATTTCGAAAGTGAAGACAATTTTGCATTGACAAAAATACACAATGTTTATGATGCGGATGCAAAATTTGTTGAAGATTGCAATTGAGATTGACGTTTTAAATTACACTTGTAAGTCAATTTGGAAATGTAATTGTTGTAATTTGTTTTGGTTTTTTTATTTGATTTGAGGAAAAGGTTGAGTTCACACTTGCGGGACTGTTTTTGGTTGGAAAATTTTGAATTTGATTTGATCTGGGAGTGTAAATTTATTTGACATTTTAAATGTAAATCATAATTGCAAATGTGAAAAAAACACGATACGTCCTATGTGTACGAGACTTCGTTTGTGTGTTTTGTGTTCGGCTTGTACTTTGAGTTTGTGTTTACTTTCGTGATTGTCTTTTTTCCTTTCGTTTCAATCATCTCGCAACCCGCGATTTTCTATCCAAATGGATCACAACCTCAAGCCTGCTATCGGTGCCATCGACTCGTCAGTCAGCTCACTCACCTCCTCTTTGGTTCAACTCGAAATCAATCCTCACAGCAGCACTGTTGTACCCATTAACCTTCTACCCAGCGAAATGATGCAATTGATTTTGGCCAAATTGGGACTGGACACTAATGTGAAGAAATTACTTCGACTGAGATTGGTGTCTACAAAGTGGAGGGCGATGGTTGAGGACTACTGTGGACAGAAGAAATCGTTGATTGTGCGTCAAAACAATATATTCTATGATGCACTTGTTGGCACATCATTTACCATAGATTCACATGTAAAGAAAATATTTTTTGGATTTGGATACACGAAAAATTTTGCCTGTTTGTTGTTGGACCCTGAATTGCCCTCTGGTTGTCTAAAATCTCTATTGAGGTTATTTCCCAACATCGTAGACCTGTATACTCGTATTTTGTTCGGTAAATATTGTCAACTTTTTAAACATTTCATCACAACTAAATTCGATTATTCTTACAGAACGTACTCGAGTCTCTGATTTTGTTGTGTACATCAATTCTTTGGACTCACTGAAGCAACTCGATCTCGATGGGCAATTTTTTGCAGCTTTATCCTCTATGTCTGGAGCATTGTCCAAATTGGAATACATTTCATTCGGTTTGCCCTACAACTTGTACGACTCTGAATCATCTTTAAAGGACGACGATCACCATCAGCTAATTTCGTATCTTGGTTCAAGTTGTGTTCGGGTCAAGTTTAATCAATATACACGATTTGTTTGTGACCAGATTCTGCAATGGCACAACCTCAATCCGCTCTGGTTGGCCAATCTAACTCATTTACAGTTAATTTGCACTGATTGTTCAAGTGAATTAAAGTTTGTTCAAGTTGTGCAATTTCTCAGTGAACACGCACCTTTGAAACTGTTTGGCTTTGAAGCTGGCTCAATGGTATGTTGTTTGATACATTTTATGTTTTTTATAATAACTAAAATATTTTTTTAAAGCAAAATTCTCTTCATTTGACGCCAACTGTAATTCATAATTTGGGCAAGCTGACCAACTTGGCTGAACTTCAACTGAAGGTCAAAGTCGATTTCTTCGAATTGAATCAACATTCAGTGCCACTCACTTCCCTGTCCACTGTTGTGTCCACTAAACTCTATTATAATGATCAACGGTTGTTCAGTGGTGATCTATGCACTCGAGTTTTGTCCGCCATTTTGCCCAATTTGGTCGATTTGGAACTTTCTGTTGTGTTTCGTTATGGTTCCTACATTAGGCTGTCGCAACATGAAATTGAGCAACATTTGGATCGCTTCCCGAAATTACGCAAACACAAAATCGAAGTTAATAATTGGTGATTTATTTTAAAACTTTTATCTCATCTTAGCTTAGCTTTTTGTTTGTTTGAGGGTAACTCTGCTCTTTTATTATTATATACTTTACACTTAATGTCATTTATCTGTTTGCGATACTTTTTAACAATTAATTTGATTTATAATGATGAGATTTTATTTGAACAATAAACGAATTTGATTTCTTTTATTATTGTCCAATTATATGAATATTTTTTTCCGAGGAAAAATGCATCAAGGTGAAAAACATGCTCGATTTATTTATTTTAAGTTAATTTCTAAGTAAAGTTTCAATCCTCTTAAGCAAATTAATAGGTCAATAAAATAACATTTCCAAAAAAAAGATAAACGAAGGGAAAATTAGACGAAACTAAATATTTCTAGAAATATGTTGGAATGTAGAAATTATAATCATCACAATTATAAATATCAGTAACAGATTATCTTCGTTTATCTTGAAAAGATGAAAAATGAAGTTAGCCCCATTAGGCTTCTAAGTTGTTCATTTATTATTCGAGATCTATTGTCCACTAATAATAGTTCTTGAAGCCATTTCAGCCAACATTAGTGTCGCTGGAAATGTTGGACCGTTTGGCACTTCCGGCATTAGCGATGCATCCACCACACGAAGATTTGTGAAGCCCATTACACGAAAATTCGGGTCTACTACAGCATCCGGATCACCAACAGTTCCCATTCTAAAGTTATTGTAAAGTTAGTTTCACTCAAAAGTAGTCAAACTCACCTTGCGGATCCAACCAAATTGTAGAAACTCCTGCCCAGTGCCCGCACATGACAATTGAGATACTCCACCTCACAGTCCGCCCCACAGGCAGGACAGCCAGGAATTGGCGGTGCTAGGGTCACATTCGCAATTGGATGTTCACGCATTGTGCGCAGTGTAAAGCGACTCATATCGATCACTGCCTGCAAGTCTGCCGGATTTGACATGTACATTGTACAGGGTGGCGCAAAAAGATCGGTACACTTTTTTCTTATGCCAATGAGAACGCTATGGATTATTTGAAATGATCCCAAATTTTTTCTATATATAGCCAACACTAGGGCCTTCATTCTAGAAATGCCATCTTTGTTATCTCACTCTAGGGAGCACCCACAGATGACGTTACATTTTTAGATTAAAACTTGTTTTAGCTATAACTTTTTATAGGAATAACCAATTTTAGTGCATAGTAGCGTTTTGGAATCATAGCAATGCATTCTAAAAGAATTTAAGGTAAAAATGAAAATTTTCTGACAAGAATCCAAAAAACCCAAAAAATAAATATTTTTACATCCGGTCCAGAATTCCAAAAATAAGTATATTTATCAGTCTGGATAGATAAATCTTAGCTATTAAATGGATAATAAAAATATTACGAAAGTTTTAGCTTAAAATAATTCAAGGAAATTATGTTTGAAAAGTTATATCTGCAAAAATCTTCTATGTCCAACAACAGATTTCACATTTTAGGTCATAACTTTCGAACGGATTAGCCAATTTTTAAGAATTAAAGCGTTTTGGAAAGATGATATAATATGCTAAAAGGCTATCACTCTAAACATGTTAAGTTTGCATTAAAAATGGTGAAAATCCACAATTCCCATATTCACTTCCGGCCCATTTATTCTGGAACGGAAGTGAATTGGGTCAAGTTGTGTACTGAATTTTAAAGATGCTTAATAAGCCGATATTATAAACTTTATTTCAAGTCATAAAAAAATGATATGACTTTTATATGCTCAATTGAAAAGTGTACCGATCTTTATGCGCCACCCTGTAGTTTGGATCAATCAATGGTGGACCGGTGGGATCGGTAGCATTCAGACGGATAGTTCCACGGGATTTGGGTCGGGCAAGAATATGCAACACCGAGATGTGGTAGCCTACTGTGCCATTGTCGAGTGACATTATGGGTCGCCAGAAGTCGGCCCATTCTGCGCTAAAATTGGGGAAAATTTTGATTTTAGTAAAATTTTTTCTGGATCACTTTAAATGATTCACACTCACTTATTAGCCGCATACTGATCAACAACCTGTTGAAAAATATTAATATACTCCACAGACATTCCAATGAAACCATCCGGCCAGGTACTATTAGGATTATTAGGCGTAACTTGATATGTGAAACTGAATGGATAGTGAGCCAGTGGTCCGTCGGCATTCACGAAATAGTTGTACTCATTTTCAGTGTTAAAGTCTGGATACTGCGGAACCAGGGAAACGTCATGGATTCTGTAGTAGACCGGTGACATGACAAAGTCGTGTAGATTGTTGCCTACTGGGAGATTGCGTACAACTGGAATGTTGAGACTGTTCAGATGGTCTGCGGGACCAATTCCTGATAGCATTAGGATCTATAATGAAAATTTGGTTACGTCATATATGAACACTCCATACGTCATATATGAATACTCCATACGCCATATATGAATACTCTATACGTCATATATGAATATTCCATACGTCATATATGAACACTCCATAAGATTCTTTACCTGAGGAGTATTAGTTGCGCCTGCAGATACAATCACTTCCTTTCTAGCGTTCACAACTATAGTATTTCCGGTTTTCTCATTCCGATACACAACCCCAACTGCCCGAGTACCGTCTGCTGAAAGTTGAATACGATTCACGAAAGCTCTCACAACAATTGTCAAATTGGGCCTTCTTGGTCGCGATTCAATGTAACCATTTGGACTGCTCGATCGAATTGCCCGCTCATTATAGGTGACCTGACCAATCGCCGTACCCAACTGACTGGGTCCATTCAGATCAATGGTTGGATAGCCCACCCGATTCATATTTTCCATCCAAAGGCGCAGCATTCGAAATTGATCACCAGTGACTTCACTGCTCACCGTAATTGGTCCGGCGTTTCCGTGGAAACCGTTTGCGAGAATTGCTGGATCTGTGTTGTTTTCGATCAACTTAAAGTACTCGAGTACGTTTGGCCAGGACATGTTTGTCAGACCGTAGGTGGTGGCCCAGTTGTTGTAGTCCGCGGGATTGCCTCGAAGGTAAAAGGCGTAATTGGTGGTGGAGCCACCGCCGAGAACTTTAGCCCTCGGTATAAAGACAGTCGGGAAAGCCAGACCCGCGTACCTTTGCTGTACGAGATGATAGTACCAATCGTACTCGCCCAGTTCTATGATTTGATAATTTCCTGGCATGTCGGTTATTACGGACTGGGGCACACCAGCTTCGAGCAGTAGTACAGTTTTGTCCGTAGAAGCGTCGGCTAAACGAGCAGCGAGGGCACATCCTGCGGCACCCCCACCCGCAATTATGTAATCGTAAGAAGATCCGGTTACGGGTCGAGGATCGTTCACATAGGAATTGTGCTCGGCTTGACGACGTAGGGAGATGCCCGACACTGTCAGCAACATCACTGTCAGTGTTGGGGCAGACATGATGCTTGATGGATGAAAATGGGGTTCGGAAGTCGGAGGTCGGTGCTCTTTGAAGAGTAGAGGTGAAATAGACCTCAATTGAAGATTTTTCTCTTCAACAAGTTGAGATTGTCAACAACTGACAGCAACTCTGCAGGATACTTTTTAAAAAACAAACAATAACCAGAAAATCTCTTTTATACACTTTCGGTTTCAAATTATATAATATAAAACCCTCATATTATTATGATATTACACATAATATGTAATCTTTGGCATATTTAGTGAATGCATGAGGGTTGTGTAAAAATGTACAAATTCTAATAAATGAGAAATGCGAAATGAAACATTAAGTATATAGCTATTGAGGTAAAGTATGCAGGAGGGTGTTAGGTTAGGTTGGAAAGAATATTTGAACAATCAATACGGGCTATATGTGTGATATAAATGAATAAATGATATAAATGTGCAATGTAAATTATTAGTTCAACAAACGAAACAAATAGTTCATGAATTATTCATATTAATAATAATAATAGTGAAAGCAAAGAATCTGGTGGTTTTACTGTGGGCTGTTGTGAAAAACAAAACTAAGAATATTTCAACAGGTTTTCGAGCATTTCCAATTCGAGCAAAATTAAATTTATTAATTTAATTCAAAGTTAAGAAATACTCAATAGCAATTTACTATTGTCATCTTTTCTGTACTCAATCACTACACTTTTATCACTTTAAACTTACTTTTGTGAATGAAAGTTTGTTTGAGTTTTGGATTGAGAATTAAAATTGGTGAATTTAGTTCGGGCTGTTTGATTTGATTTGAGAATGTAAATTGTAAAATGTACAAAGCACGACACGTCCTGTGTGAACGGCGCTGTGGCTGTGTGCTTTGTGTTATGTTATTGCGTTGAGTGACCAAACTGTTCTCGTTTGTTTAGATTTGGTCTGATTACTTTCACTACAACAACTCGAGCCTCGAATCAAATGGACCAACCTGCTCCTATCAACGCCATTGACTCGTCAGTCAGCTCACTCACCGCATCTTTTGGACAGCTCAACGTTGATGCCTGTACTGGGGATGGACCGATCAACCTTCTACCCAACGAAATGATGCAGCTGATTATGGTCAAGCTGGGACTGGACAAAGATGTGAAGAAGTTGATTCGGTTGAGATTGTTGTCCACAAGGTGGAGAGCGATGGTGGAGGACTACTGTCGACTCAAGAAATCGCTGTTTGTCCAGTTTGATCCATATCAGGCCATATCTGATTGTACTTCACATTATTTTGAAGAAACATTTTTTGGTTTTGCAAATTCCACCAATTTCACATGTCTCTTTTTGAGCACCAAAATCTCATCTAAATGTTTGAGTTCACTGCTGAATATGTTTCCCAATATCGAGCAACTGTCTATCTATTGTTATGATTATTATTACGGCAATGGAAAATATTATGGTAAATATTGGTATATGAATTTACGTAAATTCATTCTAATCTTCACCACAACCTAATTTATATTTCTATACAGAATCTACTGCTCTACACAACAGTTTACAAGTGTACATCAACTCATTGGACTCGCTGAAACTGCTCGACCTGAATGTATTGCCTATAGCAGCACAACTGTCGCCTGCAATTTTGTCCAAATTGGAGCACTTTTCATACAATCACTTTTCTTGGCACAATGATGATCTCCTTCGGGCAATTGCTCATCTTGGACAAGGCTGTGTTCGTGTCAATTTTAGGCGCAATGACCCATTCGTTTATGAGCAAATTCGCCAATTGCTCAACATCAATCCAGCCTGGTTGGCCAATCTCACCCATTTGCAAATGAGTATTCAAAGAAGTACAAGTGAAGAGTGTGCCCGAGTTGTGCACTTGCTCAGTGAGCACGCAATTTTATTGAAACACTTTTTTTTTAATTATAAAGTTTATTGTACCGCTGACACAGGTGTATATACAGCGGTAATTAAAAATTTGTGAAAAATAAGGGGTTAATTATCTTTCCCATTCAACGAGTCGTCGATGGATGTTCTTGAGAGCGTCTAGAAGGGTCTTGCACAGGATTGGGTCCGCCAAAATTCCGGCAAGCGTTTGGAGTGAGAAAACCAGTCTTTTTTCCTCACATGCGGCCTCGATTTCTTGTCGAATGTCCAAAGTCGAGGGACAAACAAAGAGCAGGTGGAAACAATCTTGGAGTTCTCCGCACTCGCAAGCCGGGCTCTCTCTGCAATGTCGTTCGTGTAGATAAGAACCAAATTTACCATGACCACTGAGGAATTGCGTGGAGACAAAGTCTAATTGTAACTTTTTAATCTTCCGCCGATGTTCAATTGTGGGAAAGATCTGAGCAGTCCACCTGCCATGCAGAGATTCTGTCCAAAGTCTATTCCATTCTTGTATATGCTTGTCTTTTAGAAGTCGTTTAACAAATGAGAGTGGAGCATTCATTTCGACGAACATTGAGTCAGATGACAGACAGTCTTTGGCCAGTTCATCTGCTCTTTCATTTCCAGTAATTCCAACATGTGCTTTAACCCACGATATCGAGATTTGCGCTCTTTGTTGTTGTAATCGCAAGAGAAGGTCTTGAATTGCAACCACCAAGCCTGTGTGACTGGATCGATCAGCAATGGCTTGCAGGGATGAATACGAATCAGTGTAAATAGATACAGTAGAAACAACATCAGAATTCAATAAATAGGTGAGAGCAGACTTAATAGCAAACAACTCTGCTTGAAAGACGGTGCAGTAATATGGATGAACGTATTTTTGGTAAAATAATTCGACTGAATTGTCGTAGACCACAAATGCACTGCCTACGCCATTATTCTGACTTGGAACCATCAGTGTAGATGGTGAGATTCGATTGGTGGTTTGACGGTGCAAAGTTGAGACCAAGCTTTATGGATTTTTGAATTGACTCAGCAGGGTGACGAACACTTGGAGTTGGTCTTTGTATGGGGATGAGGCTTCCTTCAACAATGAACTTTGATGATCTCTTTATTTCTCGGTATTGCGAGTGCATTGATGCTTGAATTGGAAATGGCATAATATCAGAGATTACCGATAGGGCATCATGGGATACAGTTCGGTAAGCTTTGCATATCCGAAGTAAAGAATTCCGTTGTATCTGCTTTTAGCAGATCACTGCCCATTTATAGTTAAGTGCCGGGCACCACACCTCAATGGCGTACATCACCAGTGGCTCAATCGCTCCCTTATAAATTATCTCGGTAGCTTCAGAGGAGATTCCCCAAGTATTGCGTGCGATTGCAGTCACCTTACTTTGTAGATTGAATGCTTTTTGTTGTATGTGCAGTAGATGCTTCCTCCACTTGAGCTTGCGATCAATGATGACACACAAGGTATCTTATGTGATCAACTACTTCAAGCCTTGTGCCGTTCATTTTAAAGTTTGTTGCCGGAATTTGTCGCAATCTTGCAAAAACCATGACTTGAGTTTTGGTCTCATTGAATGTAAGTTTCATCTTGCGACCCCAATCAGATATTATCGCCACCGCTGCATTAACTTTCGTCTCGAGGAGTGACAAGTTACTTGCACGACACATCATTACGAGGTCGTCCGCGAAGGAAAGCAACTGACAGCCTGTTGGCAGGTCAATCTGTAACACTTGATCATACAATATATTCCAAAAACCAGGCCCACAGGCAGATCCTTGGGGGCATCCTCTTGTGACATTTTTGGAAGCATAGTGTCCTCCTACAGAGATCTTTGCCGTGCGTCCAGAAAAATAATCTTCACATAGATGCCAAAGATTGTGTGGAATGTTCAATTCTTTGAGCCTGTATAAGATAGCTGTCCACCAGGCATGATCAAACGCACCTGACACATCCAGTGATACGATGGCACCAGCATTTGAAGAGTCCATTGTGGCCTTCATTTCGTCAACAACATGTTTGATGGCGTCGATCGTTGACTTATGTGGCGTAAAGCCATATTGACTTGAAGAAAGTAAATGGCGCGAATTGAGGTTATGCATCACTCTCTGTATCATTAGCTTTTCTAAGATTTTTCCAGGAACTGAAATCAAACTTATTGGTCGCCAGGATTTGACATTTTGAATATCTGTTGAATTTTGTTTTGGAATTGCTTTTTAAGAAATGAAGACTTGAACCAGACTGGAAAGCATCGATGCAATAGACAAGAATTGAAGAGACTATCAAAGACATCTGGTATTAGGCTATATGCTGTTTTGATTATATTTGCTGATAATCCATCTTCTCCTGGTGATTTTAGGTCATTTTGCTTGTGTACTATTTCAGAAATTTCCTCGTGTGAGAATTGAATGTCGTCATGAGTGTCCAAACAAGTGCACTTGGACAGTGTTCTTAGGCTCTTGTGAATAAGTTCGTCTTTTTCTGGATTGTCGTCTGGGAGGAAATGCTTCAGTAAGCATTCTGCGGTTGATTGGGCATCACTAGTGTAAGAATTGTCTTGAAGTTTGACAGTAGTTGGTGGCCGAATCTCACTTTTGCGACACAGTCGGTAAGCTTGAGACCAAATTGTTTCATTGTTTTGCCCTGTAATAAATGTGCGCCAGCTTTCGAGTTTGGCTTTGATTATGGCGACTACATACAATTTTTGGTGTCTTTGCCATTCAGTCCGGTAGATATCGGCAAGAGCAATGCTTCTTACTCGCAGGCATTTCTTTTTCCATTGTCTTGCAATCTTTCTCAGTCTTGCAAGCTCATTATTCCACCATGGCACACAATGTTTTCTTACTTGGATTTTTGGTAATGTTCTTTCACATATATTGACAATTTCTGAGAAAATTCTTGAAGCAGTATGGTTGACATCATCCTTACACTTGATTTTTCCCATCATATCTCGCCAAACAATTGCTTTTGCTATGAATATCATGGCTAAAGTCATGCCAATTTACGGATCGAGTATAGAAGCGGCGAGTGCCAAGAGGGAGTGCTTGCTACTGGCGTTAGTTGCAAATTTATGAGAATTGTCTGATGGTCTGAACTTGTGACCCCGTCACAAACTTGCCAACTAATTACTTGTTGGAGAAGTCTAGTCGAGACTAAAGTGAGATCCACAAAGCTCTTGCAGACAATTCCATCCCGCACGGTGTAGAAGGTGGGCTGGTTACCGGTGTTGAGAAGATGCATTCTATTAGTTGCAATAAAATCACAGACTTGAGAGCCCCTTCTGTCTGAATGGTTCGAGCTCCACAGGGTATGATGCGAGTTGAAATCTCCACAAATAATTGTCTTTCCTTCCATTTTCGATAGTATAGCTTCGAGATAGTGTAAATATGGATCGATTGATATTTGCTCACCATCTGAGTTCATATGAGGAGGGATATATATTGAAATTACATTAATAGATGTAGTTCCAACATTGACTGTACAAGCACAGAGGTCGCGAGTGGCATATTGTAAATGGTGTATTACTTTAAGCTGAGATGGAACAATAATTACTGCTCGAGGTCTACCTTGCTGGCTTCTGCAGCAAAGTACTTGAAGGTGAGAAGGGCTAGGTACGATGTCTTGAAAGGTATAAGGTTCACTGATAGTGCTTATTGGTATTTGTTCTTGAGTTACGTAATTATAAAGATCTTCAAGTGCTGCCTTTCGACGTCCAAGGTTTTGTTGTAATATCGTTGTGGTAAGGGAAGCTAAGTTAGACATCGTAATTGATCATCAACTTTGCTCTGTGTATAGCTTTAATTCTAATTGGGCAGCACTTGTCAGTAGCAGTGTGGTTCTTGTCGAAAATTTCCCATCCATACTTATTAGCAATTCGATTATGATCTGAGCAATTTGAACAGTTTCGAGAACCAGTACAGGTCGAACCTTCGTGACTGTTGCCACAGTAGACACATCTGTGTGCTGGCAATCCATTTACCTTGTAATAGCAGTCCTTTGATTTATGTCCAAATTTGTTACATTTGAAACATTGCGAAATAGGTTCAGTTTCACGCAAATTCAGGCAACTCCATCCAACGTACAGGCGTAATTTGTGCTCAAAGATTGCTTTGTAGCCACTTGAGTTTACTTCAATAAAAACCACTGAATAACCCTTTTTGTTTTCTTTCTTATTAATCGAGACAATCGATTCTTTTGGCAGGAATTCATTTCTGGTAATAATGTCGCTTTTTAGCTCTTCCAAGTCATGTCCTGTTCCACTAAGAAGCATGGAGAAAGATGGGTTTCTCTTCTTTGGTATCTTCACATCGAGAATTTCCCCGTGTACCGAACGAATAGCTTCACTTAGGTTCTCGACTTCATTTCTGTGTCGACAACAAACTGATACTCCATGATTGTGAATTGACTTCATACTGTTGACACCATAATTAATTCCTGATATTTTCAATTGACGAATATACTGTTTGGTGGCTTCTGATGACTTTAGTCTTGGTTCAACCGAGTCGCTTGCTGCTTTGGGAAAAATTCGAATACAACAAAAAGGATCGATGCTAGGCTTGGTAGGGTTCTGCACTTCTGGTATAGCCACCGCAGCAGAGTAAGACATTTTGCCAGGTGATTCATGTGCACAAACAGCTCGATCTTCCACAATGGTAGGGACTTGCTCATCACGAATATTGAAGGCCTTGTTGATGGTTTCAAGTTCGTTCATTCTTGCAATCAACTTGGTGTACTTGGACTGTATAACTTGCACTTTGTGTTTTATATCAAAAGCCAATTTCTGTTTGGAAAGTTTCCTTAAATCACCATCAAGGATAACATTGATTTGATCCACCATCGTGGAAATGTCAGCTTCCTCATCTTCTTGCCACTCAATAGCTGTTTCGCTTGAGATAGTAGAAATAGCTCGATTTGACCAAAATTTGCCCGGAATTTGGTCAGAGGCTTGAGAACCATCCAGTTGAATACTAAGCTCATCTTGAGGCTCCGTATGGGGCTTGTTCTTGGACCTTTTCTTTTTCGGCTTACCCATAATCGAGATATTTGTTGGTTGACTTGCTAAAATTGCAGACAAAAGCGAGAGCAAAATAAAGTTCTACTTGGCTTAGTGAGAGAGAACTTTAACAAAGAAAAGTAGTTGTTATATCCAAAGAGTCTTTTGTTGATATCCTAAGTACGAAGATCAATCTATAAGAGTATCGCGCACCACCAGATAGATCAGGCCAAGAGGCGTCGATTGGTACCAAATACTTGGAGATATTCGCGATTTGACTTCAGAAAACACTTGAGAAACGAGGAGCACTATGAAAACACGTCTTTACTCGCCAACAGTTCGATTGGAAATCGTCCAGCTCATTGAAACACTTTACTGGACTTGCATACTTTGGTATGTATAGATTTGTTTACGAATTTATGTATTAGCTAAAGTTTATTTTGTAACAGTATGATGTACTTAAATTGACACCAACTGTACTTGAAGACCTTGCTAAACTGACCCACCTGACCAATCTTACATTTCTCTCCATCAAAATGCACTTCTCCGAGTTGGCACAATCAGCTTCGCACCATCGACTCACTTCGCTGTCTTCTGTGTTGACTTGCAAACTTTGGGCTCGTATCGATGATGATATCCTCGATTTCTCCGCCAGTGGAGATCAATTCACTCGTGTCCTTTCGGTCATATTTCCCAACTTGGCCGAATTGAATTTTACTTTTGAAATGAACTTGGACAGTGTAACTAGACGTAACGAGCTGCGACACGAAATGGAACGACACTTGGGCCGTTTCTCAAACTTACGCGAGCACAAGATTAATTTTTTAAAATTTTAGTGTGAGCATTTGGTTCGCCTTTTTTGCATTTCATGTCAAACACAAACAATTGATTTGATTTAAAGAAAATGTCGAATTCAAACCGACGTGACAGAGTTTTGATTGTTTGTTGACAAATTTCATTAAACTACAATTTAGTTTTGATTTAAATTAGATTATAAATCGCACAGAATTCTGTCTGCCATTTTTCCCAACTTGGTCGAGTTGGATTTGTTGATTAATGAAAATTTTTAAAATAGTCGCCGCTTTGTGTTGGACATCAAACAATATTTGTTTCGATTTCCAAATTTGCACAAACGCAACATTCAATTTTACTGATTTATTGGCAGATATTTTGATCTTGGCAATCATTTGATTCATTTCTTGTTTCTGTGGTTGAATACAAAAAATTAACATTTTGCATAAGATACAAATCGATTCAACATGTCAATTATTAATAATACCCTAAACATTAATTTACTATCTTATTTAGTCGATATAATTCATTTACAACTCTTTTGGTATTTTAATCTCACTATTTAAAAAATTCTTCTCATCAATTCGATTTTTTTTCAAATAAAATTCTAGACTTTGTCAGTGTGGTGAAAACGATTTGCTGTGATCACATTTGGTCGTTACCCTTTCTTTTTCACTCTACATTTCTTGGGAAATTTTAATTTAGTTTGATGCAAATTTCCTTTGTGATTTTATTGTGAAAAGTTGACAATTTACAATTTGCGAATTGCATGTTGAAGAAAACTAGTTTGGTTTGAGGTGAGGAATAAATTTATATGTGCAAAATACTTGACGCGTCCTCTCTGAACGGCTCTCTGTGTGTTGTTATATTTTCGTGTTAAATCAGCCACTGTGAACAAACTGTCCTCTTTCGTGTTGAATCATTTCGACTTTGTCTCGTTGCTTCCTTGAAACGATCAACTAATTTCGATCCAAATGGAACCCAACGCCAATGTCATTGGCTCGTCGATCAGCTCACTCGCCTCCTCATTTGTGCAACTCGAAATGAATCCCCACTGCACTGGTGGACCGATCAACCGTGTACCCAACGAAATGATGCAGCTGATTTTGGCCAAATTGGGACTGGACAGAGATGTGAAGAAGTTGGTTCGGCTGAGATTGGTGTCAACAAAGTGGAAAGCGGTGGTTGAGGAATACTGTCGAATGAAGAAATCGCTGTATGTTCATTTTCATCCATACAAGGCCGTATCATCGGATTATACTTTATATTTTGGAAAAATATTTTTTGGATTTGTGAGTTTCAAAAATTTCTCATGTCTGTTTTTGCTCACCAAAATACCATCTGAATGTTTGAGTTCACTGCTGAATATGTTTCCCAACATCGAGCAACTTTCTATTGATTATTATCACGATTATGGTATATTTATATTTATTATTTGTATTTTCATCTTCAACCAATTTGTTTATTTCTATAGAACCTATCCTAGACAACAGTCTACAAGTTTACATCAAATCATTGGACTCGCTGAAATTACTCGACCTGAATGGATCAATTACAGCCCAACTGTCTCCTGCTTTGTCCAAATTGGAACACTTTTCATGTGATCCACTTTCTTTTGGCCACAAAGGTGATCTACTTCGATTTATTCCTCATCTTGTGCAAGGCTGTGTTCGTGTCAATTTTGGGCATAATGTCTCGTTTGTTTATGAGCAAGTTCGCCAATGGCACATCAACAATCCACTCTGGTTGGCCAATCTCACCCATTTACGAATTTGTATTCATGGTGAAGAGTGCGCCCGAGTTGTGCACTTGCTGAGTGAGCACACAATTTTATTGCAATACTTGGACTTTACTACTGCGGTATGTGAACATTTGTGTCTAATTTTTTTATATTAACTAAATTAACTATATTTAAACAGTTTTATTTACTTAAATTGACACCAACTGTACTGGAAGACCTTGGTAAACTGACCCATCTGAGCAATCTAACATTTCGCTACTTCAAAATGCGCTTCTCCGAGTTGGCACGAGCAGCTTCGCAACATCGACTCACTTCACTGTCTTCTGTGCTGACTTGCAAACTTTGGGCTCGTATCGATGATGACATCCTCGATTACTCCTTCAGTGGGAAGAACTTTACTCGTGTCTTGTCGGTCATATTTCCCAACTTGACCGAAGTGGATCTTACTTTTGAAATGGTCAAGCCAACTCGAGGTAACGAGCTGCGACACAAAATGGAACGACACTTGAGTCGTTTCTCGAACTTACGCAAACACAAGATTGTCTGTTTTAATTTACTGTGATTTATGATTTGTCCTTTTTTGTTTTTCATGTCAAATATAGATCAATATAAACAGGTTAATACATCACCAATAGTAATTTGCTATCATCTTTACTTTACTTTCTATACTCAATTTCCATTGGTACTTTTTTATCATTAAACTTACTTTCAATGAAAGCTTGTTTGGGATTGTTTTTGCTTTTTGATTTGATTTGGGGGAAACGTTGAGTTCTGTCCGATGAGACTGTTTGTTTGTTTATTGATTCAAATTTCATTCCAACTTTTTATTTTATTTCGAGTCTATCATAACAAAATAAATGGCTAAATGCTCCAAACAATTTATATCAACATGAACAAGCAAGGACAATCTTCAATAGTAAATCACTGTCATATTTATTTTGCTGTCTGTACTCAACACTATTATTAAAATTACTTTCTACGAAAGATTGTCTAGGTTTGCTTTGGATTGAGGTTGGAGGTCGGGATGTTTGATTTGATCTGAATGTGAATTTATAATATTTTAAATGTATAAATTGGTAAAATATGCAAAACACAATACGTTTTATGTGAGCGGCGCCCAATGTACTGGTATGGTCCAAAAAAGTATGCGGCATATGTAACTTCTCTTTTTCTAGGCGGTTCAAATAAGTGAAAGAATTGACCAGACTGTCGTTTTTTATATTCAGCACAGCTTCGTGATTTCTCTCGGATGTGTTGCCAATTCTTTGAGGTGTCTTGAAGCCCAAGGTACTGGTATGGTCTATTTGGTGCACGTTATATGTAATCACATATCCCGGGAACTTCAAATAAGTGAAAGAATTGACCAGACTGTCGTTTTTTATATTCAGCACAGCTTCGTGATTTCTCTCGGATGTGTTGCCAATTCTTTGAGGTGTCTTGAAGCCCAAGGTACTGGTATGGTTGAAATGGTGCACGTTATATGTAATCACATATCCTGGGAACTTCAAATTAGTGAAAGAATTGACCAGACTGTCGTTTTTGATATTCAGTACAGATTCGTGATGTCGAAAAATTGATCGTCAAAAGTGGTGAACACATGAGCTTCACTCGGCATGTGAACTTGTTTGTCAATTTACGTGGGCACGATTTCAGTTTGAACGATCCAATTCCCGGGTACGATTATGACAATATGTTCCATGGTCACAAAGATTGGGCCGACAGTGATGATTAATGGTGCATATTTTTAGATTTTGCATTTTGAATTAACGAGATGAGTCGATTAGATTGATTTGAGATTCAATAAAGTTTAAATTGACGTCAATTGGTGATGTTGTTGTTGTGAGAGTAGAGTCAATTGGCAAATAAGAATAGAATTTATAGACATAACAAATTATTAAATATTTTGTTGTCGATTTCATGCAATACTGCAGTACCGACAAGTTTAATTTTACAAATCTTGTTAATTATATAATTTACCAACTGTAAAGGTTTGGTCTTTTTTATTTTCACAAATGATATGAACAAGTAGAGGTATTCCCCAAAAGATATTTCAATTACTTCTTTACTTTACTTTCTGTACTTTCAACACTTTTATCAATGAAAAGTTGTTTGGATTTGTTTTTGTTTTTAATTTGATTTGAGGAAAATGGTGAGTTCAAACAGACTGGACTGTTTTTTTGTTTGTTTTTTAATTTCATTAAACCACAGCCATTGGTGTTGAACGAAATTAGATTAGATTTGCTCGCTAAGAATGTATGTTATTGGAGATAAAAGGAGTTTCGATTAAAGTCTCAAGCCAAATTGTATTTTCACTACTTTTAGAGTGACACGTTGACAACGTTGATTCGGTTGCGATTGGTGTCATCTAGGTGGAGAGCTATCATTGAGGACTTTTGTGAACGGAAGAAATCGTTGATTGTCATTTGGGGCCATAAGCCACGTTTTATCTGTGCTTCAAGTTTTGAAGAAAGATTTTTTGGATTTGCTAAAATGGATGATTTCACATGTCTCTTTTTAAAATGTGCTAAAAAGTCATCGATGCTGTTGAATTTGTTTCCGAACATAGTTCAACTGTCTATTTATTGGGGAGGTAAATATATATGTTTCACCTTTTTTATCTTCACTAAATTAATTTTCATTCCTACAGAATCTACTCGAATCCATGTATTAGTTGAGTACATCAATTCGTTGGACTCACTCAAACAGCTCGATCTCGGTGGACCATTTGTTCCAGCAATGTCTTCTCCAACTTTGCCTAACCTAGTACATTTTTCAATCTATTTTGGACAATCTCGTAGCAATGTGGTGGATGACGATCGACGACGTCAATTGATTTCTCATCTTGGGCCAAGTTGTGGTCGTGTCTATTTTGGATCCGCTTTCCCGTTTGATTATGACCAAGTTCGCCAATTGCGCGACATCACTCCGCAGTTGTTTGTCAATCTCACTCATTTGAGAATTAACATTCAAAGTACTAGTGAAGATTGTGCCCGATTGTTGCCTTCATTTGAAAAATCAATTTACACAATTCCATAATTTGTAATCTAAATGTCACAAACAAATAGACTGTAGTAAAATAATTTAATAATAAGACTAAATTATCGAAAGGTTTGATCTTGAAAGTTGAAAAATTGTGGAAAATTATAATTTAAAAAAATTACCCTTATTTGTGTTTCGCTCCAAGCTCGAAGCATACAGTTCGTTTTTCTAAATTTAGTTAAAACTTCAATTTGAATTTTTTGAAAACACGTATTAAATCTAAATCTTGGCCTATTCTGACAAGTGAGGGGTTTTAAATTGTAGAAAATCTAATGTATTAAAAAAGTGAGCTGAATGGTTTCAATGATTTATACATGATTACTCTTAAATGATACTTAAACTTGAGAATGTTTAAATATTTTCAATTAATTCTTCTAAAAATGCTCACAAAAAATGGTCACACAACAAGAACATACAACAAAATTGTCTTCGTCAATTTGACTAAATTCGAAAGTATTGACCGAAACAATCCCATGCGTATTATTATTACATTGAAATATAGTTTATTAATAAATGACAAAATTGTGATCACAGACACAGTGTCAGTGCGAATAGAAAATATCATATCATGATAGTAAATTACTGTTGGGGGATATGTGTTGGCTTCATATTGAGTCGATTTGTGTGAGATAGGAAATAATCGACTAATCTGTGATAATTTAGCGAATAGAAGCAAAAAGAGAAGAAAAAGGACAATTTCGCAATAAAAATATTATGTGTTAGAAAAGGTCAGTAGTATGTATTTTCTTCTTCCTAGACCTTTTACCAATTTTCCAAAAATTTATCAATTTATCCATCAATTTACACCAAAATACCACCAAATCTATCAAAATCCGAAAAATCAACGATTTTACTCCTCCCTCTTCCTCACATCTCAAATATTCAATATTTTCAACCTAAAAAACCCATTAATATTAACAAAAAATACAAGAAATTAACCCATTTTGCAAATATAATGGTAAGTAAATAACAATTTTTTTGAATAAAATAGTCTCCTCCCTCTTCCTCACATCTCAAATATTCAATATTTCCAACCTCAAAATCCCATTAATATTAACAAATATACAAGAAATTAACCCATTTTACAAAGATAATGGTAAGTAAATATCAATTTTTAGAATAAAATAGTCCTAAAGAGTCTCCTCCTTCTTCTTTCATTCTATAAAACACAATAAATTACAGTAAAAATACCATAAAGTTACAGTAAATTGAATGAAAAATTACTAGACCTAAAAAATCAATTTTAAACAAATTAGTCTAGTATCCAAACCTCTTCTTATCTCTTCCTATTTAATTTTAAATTGATTTGATTGATAAAATAAGGTATCATGGACATGATACCTACAAAAAATAGAGAAAAATAAAAAGATTTGTAGCAATTTATGAAAAAATACAATAAATAGAATTAAATAGAATTTTTGTTCTAAAATTCTAATTTGATTTATAACATTTAATCTTTTTTAAATGTATAGGTCTTTCAATATGAGTTTTTAGAATACTCTTTCGAACATTACTTCCACAATCACATGGAATTTTCTTACAGTTAGCAAAGTCGACACATGTTTTACATTGGGTAGTAAAACCATCTCTATGAGATTTATGAATATAAAATTCATTAACAGGTTTAATTGATAAACAAGTTGAACATTGTTTTAAATTCAGATTAGGTTTTTAAATAGTTCCATTTATTAAAATAAATTTTTTTAAATACAATACACCTTTTGCAATATAATTTTTCATTGAAGAATTTTTTTGTATATAAATAAAAGAAATAAACATATTACAAAATGTCAACCGAAACAAAACACTGTGAAATTTGTAATGAATATAGCACTAAAAATAATTGGAGTAGACATTTAAAATCAGAAAAACATAAAAACAAAATTGCTAAAAAGAATCTCCTGAAACAAAATATTGCAAAATTTGTTTGATTAGCTATTTAAAAACTAATTGGGATAGACATATTAAATCAAAAGATCATCAAAACAAAGTCGCAAAAAAGAAAATCAAAAATGAAATTATTGAAGAACCGGAAAATATTTTAGGTGAAATGACACACAAAGAACCTAGAAAGAAATTATCGTCTCGACAAATTGGTATTACATGTAAAACTAAAAGTTTTAGAGACCTATTAAAAGAAAAATATGATGAAATTTATAATCATATTAATCAAAATAAAAACTTGAAAGTTTGTTTCGTAATCATGTCAGAATTTGGTCAAATCAACACAAATGAAATAGATAAAATGCCAATTTCTAGTGGTTATGAAATATTGTTGGTTGATGATGATATTCAAAATTTTATTACCAAAATGTTTGAAGAACTTGAGTTTAGATTTGAAGTTAAAGAATTTGAAAAATCTGGTTGGATATTCAGAAATACTCTATTTATGACTATTAGTATACAAAACTATCAACCATTATCTGGATCATCTTATATCGATTTACCTAATTGGATTAAAGTCAAAAATCTGTTATTAATGTAAAAAAATGAAGACAATATGTGTTTCAAATGGTCAATATTATCAGCTTTACATCAGGCATCAGAGTCATGTTGAAAGAGTATCAAAATATAAAAAATTTGAAAACGAACTAAATTTTAATGGAATTGATTTTCCCACTACAATTAATCAAATTGATAAATTCGAAAATCAAAATAACCTTATTATTAATGTCTATTACAATAGTGGAAAATCTATTCAACCATTAAGAATTTCAAAAGCGAATAAAAACTATAGAAGATCATGATAAAGTGATAAATTTGTTACTTATTAAAGATGAAGAAAACTCTCACTATTGTTGGATTAAAAACTTTAGTGGATTAGTCAGAAGTCAGAAAACAACCGACCATAGTAAATTATATTATTGTTTTCGATGTTTCTCTTCATATAACTCCAACAGAAAAATTAGAAAGTCATCTAATAGATTGCATTAATCACGATTCTCAAAGATTGATATTACCTGAATTAATAAAAAAGTTTTTCAGGTGAACTAATTACACCAACATGTAAATTTGAAAATAATCGAAAAACACAAAAAGTTCCTTTTAGAATATATGCTGATTTTGAATGCAATATTGAAAAAAAATACAGAATCAGATGATGAAAACAAGAAAACCAAAATAATTCACAATCATAAAGTTAATAGCTTTTGCTATAATGTTTTAAATGGTGAAAAAAGAATTGAAACCAAATTATTTCGTGGTGAAAATGTAGTTGGTGGATTTGTCAATTCCATTGATTAAAACATGTATCAATTTGTCAAATAATCAAGATAAAAATATTGAAATGGGTGACCAAGATTGGAAAGATTTTAATCAAGCTAAGAAATGTAATTCTTGTAAAAAAGAATTTATAGTTAATGATAAAAATTTAAAAAAAGTTAGAGATCATGATCATAACACTGGAAAATATCGTCAAGCTCTATGTAATTATTGCAATATCAACAAATTTAGAAAACCAAATTTTATACCAGTTTTCTTTCATAATTTGAAAGGATATGATAGTCATATAATTCTTTCTGATTTATTTATTTCAGAAATAGAGAAACAAAATAAAATTGATAATATTAGAATTATACCAAATAATTCGGAAAAATACATATCATTTTCACTAATGATTTATCAAAAAGATGAAGACGTTAATGATGATAAAAAGAAATATAAAACTCTTGAAATTAGATTTCTAGATTCATTTGCATTTATGAATTCATCATTAGATAAATTATCTAGTAACTTAAAATTCGAACAGAAAAAACATTTAATTGAATATTTTTAAAAGAAAATATTCAAATGAACAAATAGAATTATTATCACGAAAAAGGTGTATATCCTTATGAATATATAGACTCATTTGACAAATTTAATGAAACAAAACTCCCAAAAATTGATAAATTCTATAGTTCATTAACAAATAATAATATTTCAGATTCTGAATACCAACATGCTCAAAATGTCTGGAACAAATTAAAAGTGAAAAACTTGGGAGAATATCATGATTTATACCTTCTAACTGATGTTTTACTATTAACAGATATATTCGAAAACTTTATTAAAATTTGCTATAATAATTATGAATTAGATCCATGTTGGTACTATACATCACCAGGATTGGCTTGGGATGCAATGTTAAAATTCACAGAAGTTGAATTAGATTTTAATCACAGATCCAGATATGTATTTATTTATAGAAAAAGGAATTAGAGGTGGTATTGTATTAATTCTATAAAAAAATATGCAAAAGCTAATAATAAATATTTATCTGATTTTGATATTAAAAAACTATCAAATTTCATCATTTATTTAGACGCAAACAATTTATATGGTTGGGCTATGTCTCAAAATTTACCATATGGTGATTTTAAATGGGAAGAAAATATTCCAGAAATTAATAAAATCAAAGAATATGTCAAAGAATTAAATAAAAATAAAAGAGGTTGTTTCTTTTGAAATTGATTTAGAATATCCAAAAAGAACTTCATGATTTACATAATGATTTTCCATTTTGTCCAGAAAGTATGAAAATTGGTAAATTTACAAAACTAGTTTGTACTTTTATTTAACAAAGAAAAATATGTAATTCATCATGAAGCACTTAAACAAGCAATAAATCATGGATTAAAAATTACTAAAATTCATAGAGTTCTAACATTCGATCAATCAAAATGGTTAAAAACCATATATTGAATTAAATACAAAATCTAAGATCAAAAGCTACAAATGATTTTGAAAAAGATTTCTTTAAACGATGAATAATTCAGTTCGGAAAAACGATGGAGAATGTTCGAAATAGATGTGACGTGAAATTAGTAAACAATGAAAAAAGATTACTAAAATTAGTAGCAAAACCAACATTTAAATATGAAAAGAAAATAAATCCTTATCTATCAAGTATAGAGTTTACCAAAACAAATGTGAAACTAGATAAACCAATTTATGTAGGCGCAGCAATTCTTGATTTGAGCAAAACTCTAATGTATTCGTTTCAATATGATATAATGAAACCAAAATATGGCGAAAAATTAGAATTATGTTATCAAGATACTGATAGTTTGATTTATAATATACAAACGATGATTTGTATAAAGACTTTGAAGAAATTCAAGACTTGTTAGATACTTCAGATTATCCCAAAGAACATTTTCTATTTTCAAATGAAAATAAAAAAGTTGTAGGAAAATTCAAAGATGAATTGAATGGAAATATTATATCAGAATTGGTTACATTACACGTGCCAAGATATACTCAATCTCTTATGTAAAAATGGATCTAACAAAGAAATTAAAAAAGCCAAAGGAATAAAGAATAGTGTTGTAAAAGATTTATCCTTTTCAAACTTTCAAAAGATGTGTTATTTGATCAAAAAGATTTAAATGTAACCCAAATCTAATTAGATCAAAGACACATAAAATTTCTACAATTGAGTTAAGAAAAAAGAAAAGGTTTATCATTTAAAGATGATAAAAGATTCATTTTTAGAAAATGGAATAAATACTTTAGCACATGGACATTTTAGAATCAAAGATTCTTAAACCAAAGGTTTCTATTTGACTAAAACTAACTCTACTTCATAAAATATTCCCAAATTGATTCACCATTCAAATCTTTTAATCTTGTAAGAAATTGTATTTGAAGGAATCTCTTTTTCAGGATTATCTTTTACTCAATACTTCACTAATGACAAATAGATTTCACTTGTAAATTAGGTAAAAAAATGCTTATCGAAAACCGTTTTATATTTGTTAATACGAACTCTATCACCAACTTGAAACTTTGTTTTATTGAATTTAATATTTTTTTTCAACATCTCCAAAAGATTACCAATGACTTTAAAGTGTATATTTCGATCTTCACTAGCTTCAACCGAGTCATTTTTAATTGA